>PISW01001120.1:0-80000 GCA_004023785.1 Mungos mungo | reverse complement strand
TCCGTTACAGGTTTACCGTAATAATGAACTTAATTTCAGCAATACTTTTGGAAAAATGAGAGCTTACAAATACTATGAAAGACTATCAGGTGATCATTAATTAATCTGCATTTTCTCATTCCAAGTGGACCAAATAAAAAAAATAACTGGCTATGTGATGTGAAACCTACTGATTGGTTCACAGAGTTGGCCACTGTCTCTTGGAAAGTGATCAGGAAAATTCTGTTAAGGAAGGTAAAAAACCTGGATTAGAATCCCAACTCTGCCACTACTTAAACCACAGGACTCAAAACACGTTCCTTAACCGCTTTCAGAATGCTCCCTTACTTGCTAAACTCTACTTTGCAGGGTCCTGTAAACTCAGAAAATAATATATGTCAAGTAACCAGCACGTGGCAGAAGTTCAGCAAATGAAAGCTATCATTTCAATCTTAAATGAAAAATTCAGTGTACTTTCTTGTTGGCAGTGTACTAAAAAGATAACTGCCCTAAAATTCTTTTAACTCAGAGTTTAAATCCAGTCAACTCCTTGAAAGAATTATATATAGGTGGTATATAACCCCCCCACCCTTTCTTCCAGGTTTTTACTAATATCAAAAGCAAATTTTGTTTCAAAATTTATCAGCCACCTTGTTCTTTTTCTATCAGAACTCCTTTCCATTGGAAGGACGTCATAACAACAAAAAAACAAAATCAAAAGAATCAGCTTTTGTGTCAAAACATTACATTGGGATCACAGGGAATATGGAGTACTTACAAAATACTTAGATGGAAATTAGAAAATAGAGTTCATCAACAGCATGAAAATGTGATACTATTATTACAGAAATCAAACAGTATCACCTGCACGACCTGAGAACAAACAACTGGCGGGAAAAACACTGCAACTTTCCCCGAAAACCTAACTGGCACATTTAAAGCCAACTCAAGAACTTCCGTGTCGGCTTTAGGGTGTCAAGACTTAGGTTCTCTCAAGTCCTGGTCTCCCCCTCTTCCAACTTTCCCTTTAAAAACACGCAAACGGCCTATTCTCCGCCCCAGGGAGTGGAGAGGGGCAGCGTATGTTACGCAAAGTACGGATGTTGACCCAAACCCCTGGTCTCTATGTGGTCCGTTCTGCATTAAAAGCACGTGCGAACTCTAGTCCTAGGAGTGTCACTTCCCAGCCATTTAGATCTCTGCGGAGAGAGATCTCATTTCCTGCAGAAGCGGAGTGCCGGACCAAAGCGCCCAGCAGTGGCACCCTGGTGAAGTCCGGGCCTTGAGCACCAACTTCGACGAGGCGGCTTCCCCGCCGGCAGGTGCTGGGCGCGTGGCCCGGGGACAACCCAGCGGACTTTAAAAAAAAAAAAAAAAACCAAAAACAAAAACAAACGGGGGTACGGGTGGGGGGCAGTGTGAGGGAAGGAGGGAGACCCACCCCGCTCCCCTGCCTCCAGACACGTGCACACTTTTTGTTGCACCCGTTGCCCTTAGCGCGTCTCAGATTCAAACGTTCCAACTACGTATTATGTGAGTTCCCCTCCCTAAAGGGATATCAAATTGGGCGGGAGTTCCCGCGAACTCTGACCCCGCGCCTCCGCGAAGACTTAGGACCGGGAGGGAGGACGAGGGAGGGGGTGGTTGGCGCCGCTCGCTCTCCCGAGAAGCCGCCAAACACGGTTTCCTGTCCTCTCTCTAACACCCTCTCCCGGGGCGGTACCCCGCGAAACTGTGCTCTCCGGGATCCTCCCGCCGCCAGTCACCTCAGGGCTTCCCTCCGGCCTCCCCCCAGGGACTTCCTCCCCGCGGCCCAACTAGGCCCAAGGAGCCGGCGGCACGCGCGGCTCGGCCTGCAGGCCCCACTAGGCAGGCGAGCGGCGAGCTACGGCCCCGGCCCATTCCCGCCGCCATTTTCCGGCGACCGTCGCTGCCGCGTAGGGGGGACGATCCCGGAGGAGGAGACTGCGCAGGGGCGCACCGGTCTCCGCCGCAGGGCAGAGGGGGAGCGTCCGCCGGCACGGAGGGCCATCAGGATCTTCGAAGCCTCCCCTCGTTGGCCACACTGTCCCGAGTTTAGGCCTCCTGTCGGGCCTTACCGATGAGCCCCTCACCTCACCCCGGATCCCCGCGCTTCTACTTACGCGGAAGAATCCCGCGTCCATCTTGCTGCCTCGCTCGGAGATCGCTCCCTATCCCAAGATACACCGCGCCGCCGCGACGGAGGGCGGGACCGGCAGGGAAAGCCGAGCGCCGGGACGCAGCGCGCGCCGTTCCACCCGCCCCTTCAGCCGACACGAGGCCGCGCCTGCGTAGTGCGGTGAGCACCGGCCACGCGTGCGCACGCGCGTCCTGGGGGCGAGCCGCTGCCGGACTCTGAGACTCCCTAGCTGCCAGGCCTGGCGGGGGGCGGGGGGAGGAGAGTCTCGCGACCGCAGCCAATAAGAACGAGAGAGGGGGAAGGAGAGAAAGAGTCGTCGGGTCGCCCCGCCCTGACAACCCTTTTGTGACTCTAGATCAGCCTTGTTCGCGCAGCGTCACTTGACCCATCCTTCGACCCGTAGTGGAGGAGGCCTCCCGCCCTGGGGGTTCCACGGCCATTGAAAAGAAAGGCTGTTACCTCGGAGTGACGCGGGCGACGCGGCCCGCGCGCGGAAGAGAAGCCTACCGGCCTCGCCTGTCATCCCGAAAGTTGGGGTTGTGTTGGTTATACGAGTTCACCGGTCGCTAAGAGCGGCTCTCAAGTGGCGGAGCCCTGTAGTATGAATGAAGCCCGCCCCGAGGCCGGGTCTCGGCGGCTTTCTGCCCTGGCCCGCGCTGGGCTCCCTGGTTTTCGGAGCTAAGCGGAAACGGCCGCCCGGCAGCCACGCCGACGGGCCGGAAGCGCCGCGGCCCCGGCCTGCGTGTCAGGCTGGGCCCCGCAGGCTCGGCGCTCGGCGCGGGAAGGCGCGCGTCCCTCCGGCCGTAGTTTACAAAATTACGTCCCCGCACTCTCACGCTCTCCAGCCCCGCATCACCCCCCCGCACCGTGTGGATGTCTGTTTCGCGGCTCTAGATACGAGTTCTGTGCTCACAGAGTCCAGCTCAGACTTCCCCGATCTTCCCAGCTTGTACAAGGCAGCCTCCTGCTTGACATTCCTACTGGGAGAGACCTCAGCAACTGAACACGTCCAGGAATTGAACCCCTGATGCCTTCCCTTCTCTCCCCTCACTCCTGACACACCCCGGAAAACCGACCCGCGCCTCCCCAAGTCTCCTGCCTCCATCGATGGCAACAGCTCTCCTTTGTTCAGGCCGCAAGCCTTGGTGTTATTCTCGATTTCTCTTCCACCCCACTTCCAGACTACCCGGAAACCCACTCAGCTACGATCCTGACTCAAGACCGAACTAATGCCCTGGCTTCCCAACTGGTCTCCTTCCACCCTTTCCACTGACCATCTTTTCTAAATGCAGCAGAAAACCATAGACATGTCACTCTTAAGCCCCAAACCTTCCCAAAGTCCCTCATTTTTCTCAGAACAAAGGTTAAAATCTTACCCGATGCTCCCCTATTTCTTTGATCTTCCTAGTGCCCTCGCACTGCTCACTGCTTGAACTTCGTAAGTTTGCTTTTGATTCAAGACCTTTGCACTGGTTGTAACTTCTGCCTAGAATGCTCTACCATCAGATACCTACTTGATAAATTTCAGGGTTTTTCTCAAGTCTCACCTAGTCAACGAGGTCTACCTTGACTATCCCACTGTAGAGTGCTTATACACTCTCTATATAACCCTGATGCCTCTTAATCTACTTTGCTTTTTCCCATAGCTTTTGCCACCCTGTAATATTTATTTACCTATTCTTAATGTTTATTATTTGTCCCCCACACTGGAATGTAAACTCCTTAAAGTCAGGGCATTTGTCTTTTTTGCTCACTGGTGTATCCCTAGCACCTGGAAAAGCATCTGGCACATAGTAGAGGCTCAATAAGATTTATTTTTTTAAACTTTTGTTTAATGTTTATTTTTGAGAGAGGGAGACAGAGCATAAGGAGGGTAGGGCCGAGAGAGAGCGAGGGAGACACCAAATCGGATGCAGGCTCCAGGCTCTGAGCTCTCAGCGCAGAGCCCGATGTGGAGGCTCCAAACCTACGTGTCCTGAGATCCTGACCTGAGCTGGAGGAGGACACTTAACCGACTGAGCCACCCAGGCGCCCCTCCATGAAATTTACTGAATGGATGACAGCATTGTCAAAGCATCACAGGGGCACCTGGGCGGCTCAGTCGGTTAAGCGTTCGATTTCAGCTCAGGTCGTGATCTCACATTTTGTGGGTTCGAGCCCCGCATCGGACTCTGTGCTGCCAGCTCAGAGCCTGGAGCCTGTCTTCAGATTCTGAGTCTCCCCTCTCTCTCTGCCCCTCCCCTGCTCGTGCTGACTTTCTCTCTCTCAAAAATAAAATAAAACTTAAAAAAAAACACACAACAAAACATCACAGATGGGGAACTAACTGGCTTTCACAGAACAAGCCAGGTGACCAGATGGAACTATGAAATCACGGTTTCCCACATCTCACTATTATCTGTGGTTTTATCTTTTCTTTACTGTCTCTGTTGCTGCCAATCCCATAAATGTTGACTTTCCTTGCCATTCTGCCATTGACCCTTCTACTTTTTGCTCAGCGAAGATGACCTATCTGTCCTATCTTGGTTTAAGTTCTGTCCCAGACCCATATGTGCAACTTCTTGTTGGCAGTCACGTGGAATGTCCCGTAGGTGCCTCACACGCAACATGTCCCAAAATGATTCCATCTTCCACTTGCCTCAACCCTTTGTTTTCCCATTTTTCAATGA
The DNA here is from genome assembly GCA_004023785.1 of Mungos mungo. Lineage (NCBI taxonomy): Eukaryota > Metazoa > Chordata > Mammalia > Carnivora > Herpestidae > Mungos > Mungos mungo. The sequence continues at coordinate 75,191 of PISW01001120.1, read as the reverse complement.
ATGAGCCTAACCTTCTCCCTGTCATCATTCATGCTCTTCAGACTACTGCCTTTGCATTTCTGTTGCTTTCCTTCTAGCCCTATTGCCTCTTTAATTTGGATTACTCTCTGGGCCATTGCAGCAACAACTTATTAACATTTCCCTTGCCTCAGGGTTGATGTCTCCACCATATATCCAGAGTGATTTTCTAAGGTAATAGTCTTATTCCTTTCACCCTTCAACTTGAAAACCTTTCCTTGGCTCCCCATTGTCCTCTAGATAAAGCCCAAGCTAGTTATTGTGGCCTACAAAACCCTTTACGATTTGTTTATTGTTCTCTTCTTCAGGCTCATCACAAGGACCAATCCTCTCCCTAGCCACATCCTTCACTTCTAACCTGCAGCCACGCTGAGCTACAGATGTGCTCTAATTAGGAACAGGGTAGGTTTCCAAAGTCAGTTTCTTGTCTGTATGTTGGTAAATCTGAAGTTACTAAGAGGTGACTCACAAATAACTTCCTCAAACAAGTCTTTTCTGACCAGCCTTTGGAAAATAACAGAACCGTCTCCCCACTCAATCATACCTTGCTTTATTTTTTTTCATACCTGACATTGTTATCTATTTTGTTTACATGCTTACTGTTTTTGCCCCCATTAAAAAAACCCCAAAACTATGAGTTTTTTGCTCACCATTAAAGCCTTTGTATCTAGAACAGCATCTGCCACCTTCTTGGAGGTCAGTAAATATTTGTTGTATAAATGTATGAGTAAGAGTCAGGACCAGGAACCAAAGGCATTTCTAGCAACGAGTGAGTCTGTTCTTTGAAATAGTATAACCATTGATTCCTTCAGGGAGAGTCCACATTGAAAACTCTGCTGCGGCAAGTAAGCCTTCTCCCTGCAGGTCAGTGTGGTTCTTGGCGATCGGAGTATCTGCAGACGCCATCTCCGGCTCACTTTGATGCTGTGCCGATCAAAAAGGATCTTAAAGCCAAGAAGCCATCCCAGTGAGCCACTGGTGGTTCTCTGCTAGGTCTGGTCTTTAAGTCCTCAGATTCGCTCTGAGCCTCTAAAAGCTAGTGGGCAGCCAGCCTTAGTGTTGATCCTGGAGGCCCAGAGTCCAAGACTCCTCCATTTCATCAACCTCTTTTCCTCATTGCTCACTGATTGCTGTTCCTGATAGAAGCATTTCACCTGCGCCCTGTTCCCCCTGTCCTTCACAGTCACTGGTCCTGAAAATAACCATCCCTCCAGCAGGTGCACTCTGTGATTTTCTCACCCCTTTCAGCTTTTGTTCTCATCTCTACGTCTGTCTCTATCATTTGCTTCTTTCTTTCAGCTCTGCATTTGCGTTCCCTAGATAAAACAGATTAACAGTCTTCACAAAGTATCTCAAGAACCAAGTGCAAATTTACCAAACAAGCTTTGGACTAAAATAATCCTATAATGGAAATGAAAATGCCTGATGGATAAAAACGGATGCATTTTGCTCTGGAAGGTGTCTTTGAGCACATCAGTGACTGTAGTAGTTATCTGTTGCCGAATAACTCCCCAAATTTAGCAACTTGAAACATTAAATATTTGTTATCTATCATGTACTACTTCTGTGCATCAGGAATCTGGAGTGCCTTCTTTGGACATTCCTGGCTCAAGGTCTTTCAAGAGAATGTAGTCAAGATATTGGCCCAGATTACAGTCAACTGGGCCTGGAAAATGTGTTTCCAAGAAGGTTCACTCACATGACTATTGGCATGAGGCCTCAGTTCCTTGCCACACTGACTTCTCCATAGGCTGTTTCAGTGTCTCATGATCTGATGGCTTCCCCCAGAGCAAATGATCCAAACGAGAGCAAGACAGAAGCCATGGTGTCTTTTAATGCCTCACTTCAGAAGTCATACACCATAATTTCCACACTATCCTATTTATTATACAGTTTGTTCATATTCAGTCCTGGAGGGGACAGCACAAGAGTGTGAACACTAGCAGCTGAGGAGCTTTGGGAGCTGTCTTGGAGGCTGGTTACTGGGATAAGGATTGGTAAGTTGAAAATGTAGGGGCACTTGGGTGGCTCAGTCAGAAGAGCATACAACTCTCGCTCTCGGGGTTATGAGTTTGAGCCCCACGTTGGTGTAGAGATTATATATTTTATAATTACATTTATATATTTTTATAATTATATAATATAATACATAATAAATATATAACAAGAAAATAAAAAAGAATACGTAAGTACAAGAGTTTGTATACATCTAGATTTTTATTTTTTATTTTTTTATTAAAACTTTTTTTTAATGTTTTTTTAATTTATTTTTGAGAGACAGAGACAGTGCGAGCAAGGGAGGGTCAGAGAGAGGGAGACACAGAATCTGAAGCAGGCTCCAGGCTCTGAGCTAGCTGTCAGCACAGAGTTCGACGCTGGGCTTGAACCCACGAACGTGAGATCATGACCTGAGCCGAAGTCGGATGCTCAACCGACTGAGCCCCCCAGGCACCCCTACATCTAGATTTAGGAAGGACTGCATTCCTTCTCTCCCCTCAGAAACCTTTGCACATATTCAGTTCCCTTGATCAAGAACGACTGTTCCCTCTCTTCCAGCCTTTGCCTTGGCCTCCCCATCTTGTCTCTTTACCTTTAATCCTTTTAACTAGCCACGAATTCTTCCTTTAGGGTTTAACTAATTAATCAATTTTAGTGTTTGTTTATTTTTGAGAGAGAGAGAGAGACAGAGTGTGAGCTGGGGAGGGGTAGAGAGAGAGGCTCATGACCTGAGCTGAAGTCCGACACTTAACTGTCTGAGCCACCCAGGCGCTCTTCTAATTTAATGTTACCTCTTCCAGGAAGCATTTCCAGTAGTGGAACTTAGTACTTACTGTCTGAATATCTCCTCCTCCTCCTCCCCTTCTCCCTCCCCCTCCTCCTCCTCCTCCTCCTCCTCCTTCTTCTTCTGAGTATCTTTTAGGGGATTGCTGAGCCCCCCCAAGCCCCAATGGTAGACCTTCTCAAACAGGTTCCCCATATTCTACTCATTAGCGTATTTTCCATTATATTCTAATCATGTACTTGCTCATCTCCACTCCTACCCCACCCACCCCCTGCCACCACACAAAACTCTTTAAAGGTAGGAACTATGTCTCCTCTCTTTATCATCAGTACCCAAAACAGAGTTTGGCAAATAATAGGTCCTAAGTATATGTGCAACAAATACACACCATGGGCATATGCACAATAATTGAGTATTAAAAACAATATTCTGGGGGCGCCTGGGTAGCTCAGTCGCTTAAGCGTCTGACATTAGCTCAGGTCATGATCTCACCCGCATCGAGCTCTGTGCAGACAGCTAGGTCAGAGCCTGGAGCCTGTCTTCAGATTCTATGTCTCCCTCTCTCTCAGACCCTTCCCTGCTCACGCTGTCTCTCTCTGTCTCTCAAAAATAAATAAATAAAAACAATATCCTGCCAAGCTGAAGATTTCCATCATAAAACAAACTTTTGGATACAGAATAAACTTGTATCAAGAAAGTATAAAATTTTAACAACAGGTGTAGGGGCGCCTGGGTGGCTCAGTAGGTTAAGCCTCCGACTTCGGCTCAGGTCATGATCTTGCATTCATGGGTCTGAGCCCCGCGTTGGGCTCTGTGCTGACAGCTCAGAGCCTGGGCCTCCTTCTGATTCTGTGTCTCCCTCTCTCTCTCTGCCCCTCCCTGCTCATGCTCTGTCTCTCTCTGTCTCAAAAATAAAACATTAAAAAAAAAAACAGGTGTAATTACAACTTTATTATTAAAAATTTTAGTAGTCAAATTAATTCTGGCTTTACAGTATAGGAATAATAGCTTCTTGGAACTATAGTGTTTCTGCACTCACTATACTGCACATTTAAAAAAAATAAACTCTACACCCAATGCGGGACTCAAACTCATGACCCTGAGTGCAAGAGTTGAATGCTCCACCAACTGAGCCAGTCAGATGCCCCTATAGTGCACATTTTTAATATGAAATGGACACTTTATGATTGCTGAATTTCTCATGGCCATCTCCATATTTATTTTATTGTTATTTGTAGTTTTATAACACTTTCATTTACTGTGTTTTCATTCTATAAATAATCAGAGTCACTATGAGGTTAACTCTATGAAGGCCAGAAATTTCTTGGCAATAAAGGAAAAGCTTACTTGAATGTATCATTAACATATCAAGCTGTCAAAAGTAATATAAAAACAGGGAGGGGGACAAACCATAAGAGACTCTTAAATACAGAGAACCAACTGAGGATTGCTGGAGGGGTCTGGGGTGGGGGGATGGGCTACATGGGCAAGGGGCATTAAGGAGGGCACTTGTTGGAAGAGCACTCACATCAATTCTATCCCTGATATCATTATTACACTATATGTTAACTAATTTGGATGTAAATTTAAAAAAGTTAATAAAATATCAAGCTGTCAAACTGTAAGAGATTTCTAGTTCCTTCATAAGCAACTAGAAATATCAGCTATGTAAGACATGAAACAGCAGTCTGGGATTTTCTGAATCTCACTTTCTGAGTCTAATACAAGATTCACTAGATGGCGTTCTCTCCTCTCAGAAGGAAATAAACTATCACAAAGACACTGTGGTTTTATTGGTTGGTTTTTACTGAGCCCTGACTGTGTGCTCACCATGGGGTTCTTTGATAAAACAAGGGAAGTTTACCATAGTCCTCAGGGAGCTCATAATATAGCCAGAAAGGTGATGGCAACAGCACATGTAATAACAATGTAATTGCCTACTTTGCTTTCCGTCCCGTAGGAAAATTCCCCCACAGATGTTACATTCAGGCATTAAAAAAAATTTTTTTTAATGTTTATTTTTTGAGAGAGAGAGAGAAAGAGAGGGGCAGGGGAGAGAATGAGCAGGGGAGGGGCAGAGAGAGAGGGAGACACAGAACCCAAAGCAGGCCCCAGGCCCCAAGCTGTTAGCACAGAGCCTGACATGGGGCTCAAACTCATGAACTGTGAGATCATGACCTGAGCCCAAGTCAGAGGCACCCAGGTGCCTCTGTGTTGGCATATTTTTAAAATATTTATTTGCTTTCTTTCTTTCCCCCGTTCCTGGGCAGCCAGGAGTGTCTGAGGAATATCACACATGTCCCACCGGTGTTGGGGGGTGGGGGGTGCTGTTCGCCTGTACTCTGCCCGCAGCTAGCCCCACGCTCCCGCATCAGAGATGACAGTCGTGCAGGACAGGAGTCTCCGTCAGTTTGCGGATCACAGTAACTGCAAGAAAAAGGCAATCGTGTCCATAGCCTGATCCCCAGAAACACAGACTCTGTTTCCTGGAGGCCTGATACCAACCTCATCAAGACGTGAAGGGGTTCAGGTCCTTGCCACGGTGATGCGGGAAACAAAGGCGAATGAAAAATTAAACTCCCTGACTGCCCACAGCCCACTGACGAGTCCTGAAACAGGCAGAGTGACCTCTTTCTAGGAGCTCAGCTGTCCGATGGTGACACTTTGCTGGGGGCAAAAGGGAATCTTGGCTTAACATTATCCTGATCCCCAGGATCCTGGGAGTCTCCTTAAACACATAAAGATTCCTTTGCAAGTTCCTTTGTCACAACTCCCCCAAGTATGTGTTGGCAATTTACTCCGAGCATATGGCCCCGGATACATCTGAAGGGTCTCATGACTGAGGTTTTACTAAACGGTAACAAATGATGTTTTCCTAACAACGCCTCGCCCCTCAAGGTCCTGGAACCCTTGTTTCCAAAGTTCCTTGGAGACTCACGCTGTCCCCAACCCCCTCCCAATCCGAAGGTATGTAATCACACCCCCAGTGCAGCTCTTTCTGTCCACGCTTCCTGTCCCCTGTGCTTAATAAAATCACCTTTTTGCACCAAAGATGTCTTCAAGGATTCTTCCTTGGCCGTGGACTCCGAACCCCCACCATCACCCCAAAACCCCATCATTAGTGGTTTAAACCCATTAGCCTCATGATAGTTCCCAGTAGGCTGTTGTGGGCTGAACTGTGTCCCCCCTATTCCACATTCACCTGTTGAAGTCCTCACCCCTTAGTACATTACAATGTGACTGTATTTGGAGATAGAGTCTTTAGAGAGGTGATTAAGTTAAAGTGAGGTCATTAGGTGGGCCTTAATCCAGTATGACTGTGTCCTTACAAGAGCAGATCACCACACACACACACACACACACACACACACACAACAGGAAGACCCTGCGAAGACGCAGGGAGAAGGCACCATCCACAAGCCAAGGAGAGAGACTCAGAATAAACCAACCCTGCTAACACCTTGACCTTATACTTCTAGCCTCCAGAATTGTAGGAAAATAAATTTCTGTTGTTTACGTCTCCCAGTCTGTGGTAATTTGTTATAGCAGCTCTTGAAAATTAATACATAGTTATTATCTCGGTTTTAGAAAGGAGCAAAATGAGGCCCAGGAAGGAAGTGCGTTACCTAAAATCACACAGCCTGCATTGGACAGAACTCACTTTTAGGGTTTGGTCTGTCTGCTGAAGGCTGGGACCACGACATTGCTAACGGCTTGACTTCCATGCAGGTGTTAAGGAAAGAGCAGGAGCAGGGAATATAGACAGATCTTATCCTGTTGGTGAATGAGCAAACAAGGCTTCCTTAATCTGGTCATCAAAGGCCTCCCAGTCTGCGCCCAAACCCAGGCGAAAGAAAGGGAAAGCCAGAGGGGCTTGCGTGAGTTTCCTTTGTGTCAGGCTCTGGACCATCATGGCAGTAGTGGCCATAAGGGATCAGTGATTCAAATCATTCTTGGGGCCCCTGGGTGGCTCAGTTGGTTAAGCGTCTGACTTCGGCTCAGGTCATGATCTCACAGCTCCTGAGTTTAAGCCCCACATCGGGCTCTGTGCTGACAGCTCAGAGCCTGGAGCCTCCTTCCAATTCTGTGTCTCCCTCCCTCTCTCTCTGCTCTTCTCTCACTCGGGATCTCTCTCTCAAAAATAAATAAAATATAAAATTTAAAAAAAAGATCAAATCATTCTTGACTTCATTAAAATGAGCAACAATTTGGGGTGCTGGTAGCTCAGTTGGTTAAGTGTCTGACTTTGGCTCAGGTCATGATCTCATGGCTCGTGAGTTCAAGTCCTGCTTCAGATTCTGTATCTCCCTCTCTCTCTGCCCCTTCCCTGCTCATGCTGTTTCTGTAAGATTTAATAGATGGAGGCAGAGATGAGAGGAAAGAAAGAGACCAAGTTATGGAGCCAAGAAAGCCTTTATTGGGATCTGCGATTCCCGGGCGAGGTTTCGTGACTCCTGGACTGGGGAGTCAGGGAAGTCGCGCCTGGTACAGGAGGGGCGAGGTATTTTATGGGTGAAAGACTTCCAGTCTGGTCCTGGGAGGGCAGACCACCAAATAAAGGCACTTTAGGGACGTGGCGGGATGGGATAGGTTGCCTCCCCTGTCAGGGTGATGAGCAGCTGGGGCTTCATGATTGGCTGTTTTCAAACTGGCGCGGAACATTCCAGGTCTGCAGGTGATGAGTGGGGGTCGTCGGTGCACGGTGTTTTTTTCTCCAACCCACAGCAAAATGGCCGCTCGGTCGCCATGTTAAGGTAACTCTTACAGTCTCTCTCTCCTTCAAAACTAAATAAACATTAAAAAAAATTTAAGTGAACAGCAACCCTTAAGTGATATATATTTTTTTCTTTTTGTTAACATTTTTATTCATTTTTGAGAGACAGAATGCTGGCAGGGGAGGGGCAGAGAGAGAGAGAGGGAGAAGAATTTGAAGCAGGCTCCAGGCTCTGAACTGTTGAGCACAGGGCCCAACACAAGGCTCCTGACCCATGAGACCATGACCTGAGTGGAAGTCTGAGGCTTAACTGACTGAGCCAGTCAGGTGGCCCTGAGTGATCTTTTCTTTCTTATCTTCCAAGTCCAAATTCCCTAGCTGGGCAGGGTCCTTATGACATTGTCTTGTAAATGTAGGGCTGGCTAAGGGACCAACCGGGTCAGTAAATATAAATTTGGATAACAGATCTTCCCTTTGGGCCCCAAAGAATTACTGAGGGGCTGTTGTCCAGTGGTCTTTGGGCAATAGACAAAGATCCTCAGGCCAATATATAGTATATGAGCATACGAATTGCGGTTTGTCACCAATGGCCCTTCACCCCAAGGAATGCTAAAGTTCTGTAGGCTGAAAGGAAATGATAGCAGTGAGAAATTTAGATCAGGGGGTGCCTGGGTGGGTCAGTTGGTTGAGCGTCTGGCTTCGACTCAGGTCATAATCTCGCGGTTCATGGGTTCGAGCCCCACGTCGAAGCAGCCTGGAGCCTGCTTCACATTCTGTGTCTCCCTCTCTCTCTGCCCCTCCCCCTGCCCACTCTCTGTCTCTCTCTCTCAAAATAAAATAAAGACATAAAAAAATTTTTTTTTAATTCTTAAAATATCAATTGACTTTAAAGCAAAAAAAAATTAGAATGTAATTTGGGATCTTTTTAACATACGTAGATGTAAAATATGTACTAATCATAGCACAAAGGACAGCAGCAAGGTAAGTGGAATTGTGCCCTTGTAAACATGTCAAGCTTCTCCAAACTGATTTTTTTGATTCCAGTATAGTTAACGGACGGCGTCATATTAGTTGCAGACGCACAAGATAGTGACTCAACAACTCAGTACATTGCTCAGGACTCATCCTGGTGAGTATGTGCTTAGACCCATTCACCCCCCTCACCCTACCCCTCCTACCCCCCTCTGGTAAACATCAGTTTGTTCTCTATAGTTAAGAGTCTGTTTTTCACTTTGTCTCTCTTTTTTTTTGTTCATTTGTTATGTTTCTTAAATTCCACATGTAAGTGAAGTCACAGGGTATTTGTTTTACTCTGACTGATTTATTCCACTTACCATTATACTCTCTAGATCCATCCATGTTGTTGCCAATGGCAAGATTTATTTTTATGCTTTTAAAAAATCTATTTGAGATTTATTTTTATCTTCCATTAAGTTCCAGTAAAATCCAAACAGAGTTTTTGAGGAGAGGGGCACCTGGGTGGGTCAGTCAGTTAAGTGACCGACTCTCACTTTCAGCTCAGGTCACGATCTCAGAGTTCCTGAGTTCAAGCCTTGCATCAGGCTCCATGCTGTTAGCTGCTTGGGATCCTCTCTCTCTCTCTCACTCTACCCCGTTCATGCTCTCTCTCTCAAAATAATAAAAGAATTTTGAGGAGTTTGGAGGCCGATTGCATAATTTTTATAAAGACAAATGTCCCAGAATAGCCAAGATATGACAGTGCTGAGGAGAAATTGAGGGGGAGGGGGAGGCCTTGTCCCGCTGCATTAATTCAGAAAATGTATCTGTGTGGGGACTGACAAACTCACCAAAGAAGCACAGCACCATAGAAAAAGACCCACATACATATGAAAACTTGATATAAGGCAGGTGGCATTGTAGATACCGGGGAAAGGATAAGTAACCATTGGTTATGCATGAGGAGAAAATGAAATTGGATCCATACCTCACTCTACATACAAAAGTCAGTTTCCAATGATTAAACACAAGTGAAAGGCAAAACTTTAAAAAAGAAAAGAAGAGAAAGGAAAAGAAAAAGAAACAAAGAAGAAAGAAAGAAAGAAAGAAAGAAAGAAAGAAAGAAAGAAAGAAAGAAAGAAAGAAAGAAAGAAAAAGAAGGAAAGGAAGGAAGAAAGTTTTAAGAGAATATCTTCAAGGCCTAGGGTAAGGAAGATTTCCCTAAGATATAAAGAAAATGCGAACCATAAGAGAAAGACAATTGTTACATTTGACTACATTAAATTAAAAACATTTGCTTATCAAAAGATACCACCTAGTAAAAAAAAGACAAGTTGTGACCTGGGAGAAGATATCTGTGACAATGTTGTTATAACTGAAAAAGGATTCCTATCTAGAATGTGCTCTTCCAAAACCGTCACACACTAGTAAGAAAAAAGCAGACAACCCAATGGAACGATGGGCAAAGTCTTGAACCGGCCGGCGTTCCACAGAAGAATCTATCCTTCTCTTTAGTGATCTGGGAAATGCAAATTAAGATCACAAGACACCAATTTACATCGACTAGACTACTTACGCCACCTTAGGAAGTCCGGTGAGACAAAGTGTTACTGAAGAAGTAGATTAACTCGAACTCACATATTCTACTGACAGGATAGTAAATTGGTGCCAACACTGTGGAATACCATTTGTCATTTGTCATTATTGAATAAAATCAAAGATGTGCAAACCTTATGACCCAGCATTTCCACGCCAGACAATGCATGTCCCAAGAGCCGTGTGTAAAATATGCAATATTCTTCCTACTGGCAAAAAACTGGACATAACATAAATGTCTGTCTCCAGGATCATGGGTACATAGATTGTAATATGTCTTTAAAATGGAATTTTAAAGAAAATGGCATTGAGTATAGATGCATGACACAAACTAGGTAAAACTTTAAAATTGACTGAAAAGGGGCACCTGGGTGGCTCGGTCGGTTGAGTGTCTTGGTGCCTGGCTGTCTGCTGTCGGTGCAGAACCTGCTTCAGATCCTCTCTCCAGCCCCCCTCTCTCTGCCCCTCACTTGCTTGTTTTCTTTCTCTCTCTCTCTCTCTCTCAAAAAGAAGTAAACATTCAAAAAATTAAATTTACAGTGAAAAGAACAAAACAAGTTGCAAAAGACCATGCACAGTATGAGCTCATATATCAAAACATGAAAAAAAAAAAAACTAGCAAAACTCAACACCATACCGTTTTAGGGAAGCATGCCCTTACAACAAAATTATTTTTAAAAAGGTGAGGAACGTTCCGGAAAGTGGTTCTTCAGGGGATCAGAGTGGAGGATGAGATAGGGAAAGAACACGGAGGTCAATTAGTAAACAGTACTGGTAATGCTCCGAGTCTTGAGCGAGTGTGTTCAGAGCCATTCTTTTTAAATGTTACATATTTTATTTGGTATTTTACAAATCTAACACAGTATGGCAGGGACGGGGGAAACTCCTGGTGTGGTTAGATTGTTGACAAAAGGATTTCTTAATTGCTGCTATGCAAGAAGACAATGGAGTCCTATTCCAAAGTGTTGGAGGAAAAGAACTTTGAAACTAGAATTTTATCTTTAGTTATACTGTCATTTAAATACTAGAGTAAAATAAATATTTATTCAAGGCCTCAGAAATGTTGCCACATAAAGAAGTTCTTTGAAATCACTCCTAAAGAGAACTGAATCCAGACGAAAGCAATGAAATATGGGGGGTAAAGGTGAATAAATGACTTAATAAATTTTATTAACTCCAAAATAAAAAATATCACAGATTCTAGAACTAAAACTCTAAGTGTCCTTTCTTGGTAATCAGAGAAATCCAAACAAAAGCAACAATGAGATAATATTTTATATCCATAATATTGCCAAAAACTTAGAAACCCAAGGTAATTCAAAGGGCCAGAAAGGATATGGAGGAAAGAGGATTTTTTTCCACGAATTGCCGATGGAGGTAGAAACTCTGTGTGTTTTTTCCCTGTTTATACCTGGAGGTAGAGACTATGTGTGTCTTTCCAAAAGGAAGGCCTTTTGGCTGTACTTAGTCAAAGTAAGTGTACTGTGTGTCTTATGACTCAGCAATTCTACTCCAAGCAGAAAAATGTACACCCTTCTCCACCCCCCATGCCAAGAAGGCTTCACATGCAGATCAGTAAGGGTGTGTATCTGAGAACGTATCTTTCATTTTGTGTAAGTAGTTGGAGCCAGAGGCAAACTGTGTATCTGCCATTCAGAGATGGATGAGAAGGAGCGCCTGGGTGGTCCAGTCGGTTAAGCCTCCAACTTTGGCTCAGGTCATGATCTCATGGAACCTGCTTCATATTCTGTGTCTCCCTCTCTCTCTGCCCCTTCCCTGCTCATGCTCTGTCTCTATTTCTCTCTCAAAATTAACAAACATTTTTTTTTTAATTTGTGGGGTTTTTTTAATGCTTTTATTTATTTTTGAGAGAGAGAGAAAGACAGCGTGAACAGGGGAGGGTCAGAGAGAGAAGGAGTCTCGGGATCTGAAGACAGGCTCCAGGCTCTGAGCTGTCAGCACAGAGCCTGATGCGGGGCTCGAACCCACAAACCATGAGATCATGACCTGAGCCGAAGTCAGACGCTTAACCGACTGAGCCACCCAGGCGCCCCAAAATTAACAAACATTAAAAAAAATTTTAAAAAGAGATGGATCAGAAAAATGTGGCACATTGATGAACGCTATGCAGTACTCAGAAATAAACTGGATTTATATTCAGCAATATGGTTAGAGCCTTAAAAAAACATTTAGTGATAAAAGTAAGAAACAGAACATCTTTATCACAACTATGTAAAAGAAGTTCGTATAAGGGCGCCTGGGTGGCTCAGTCAATGGAGTGTCTGACTTTGGCTCAGGTCATGATCTTATAGTTCGTGAATTCCAGCCCCCCATCAGGCTCTCTGCTGTCAGCGCGGAGCCTGCTTCAGGTCTTCTGTCTCCTCTCTCTCTGCCCCTCCCTTGCTCAACTCTCTGTTTCTCTTAAAAAATAAATAGATATAACTTAAAAAGAAAAGGAACATTGTATATTTTTTGAGGTACATTCATTCAATCATGGACTCATTAAGTATGTTTTCATCGTTTATTATGTGAGGCACCACTCTTGACATTGGGAATATAGCAGCAAAGATAACAAAATTCTGGTTTTTATGTAACTTCTATTACAAGAAGACAGATCATAAGGGAAAATGAATGAGGAACACAAGGTGGGGACAGGTGATGAGCTAGGTGTACTGTTTTGACAAAGGGTGGCCATGGAGGTCCTCTCTGATAAAGTGACCTTGAACCTGTGTTAAGAGGAGAGGCAACACCATGGGTTTGTGGAGGAGGAGAATCCCAGGCAAAGAGAAGAGTAGGTGCAAAGGTCCTGAGATGGGCGTGTGTTTGACGTGTTTTAGAAACAGTAAGGAGATCAATGTGTGGCTGGAGTGGAGTGAGAAAGGGAGTTGCGGGAAGTGAGAGAGGTTAGAGTGGCCGAGATTTTGCTTGGAATGAAACGAGAACCCATTAGGAGCTTTTTGGCAGGGGAGTGAAATGATCCAGCTTATTTTTAAAGGATCGCCGTGGTTATGGTGCAGAGGCAAGCCCAGAAGCCGGAAGAGCAGGGAGGAGGCTACTCTAGCGGTCCAGACAGAGGGGGCGGTGATTTAGAGTAGGGTTATGGAAACGATGTCGAAGGTGAAAAGAAAAGAAAGAGAAGGAAAAAAAAAGAGAAGAAGAGAAAAGAAAAAAAAAAGCCTCAGGAGAATATCTTTAAGGACTACAGATAGGGAATACTTCTTGAAACAAGATATTTTTAAAAGTACTAACCATAAAAAAAAGAAATTGATAAATCTGACTACAGTCTGTTATACCACAAAGAGGAAAAAGACAAGTTGCAAAATGGGAAAAGATACACAATTTAAAAATAGAGCAGGTGCTTTACTAACGGATGGGTGTGAGTGAAATAGAAGAACCAAGGCCATGGCTGGGGGTTCGGGCCCGAACAACGGGGAGTTGATCTTCTCTGGATGGCAAAGACCAGGAAGGGGTAGCTCTAGGTGGAAAAGCAGAGTTTGTTTGGGCTGTTTGAGATGCCCATTAGCTATCCAAGTGGAGCTATTACGTGGTCTGTTGGCCATTTATGGCCAGAATCTGGGGAGAGGTCCGAAGATGGGCAATTGGAAGAGGCAGCATATGGATGATACTTACATCATGGGATCAGAGGAAATCACCAAGGGAGTGAGCTCAGATGGCATAGAAGACTGAGACCAAACCCTGAGGTGCTCATTATTCAAAAGTAAGGAAGGTGTGGGTGCCTGACTTAGGCTCAGGTCATGATCTCATGGTTTGTGGGTTCGAGCCCCGCATCTGGCTCTGTGCTGACAGCTCGGATTCTGGGCATCCCTCTCTCTCTGCCTCTCCCTTGCTTGTGCTCTTTGTCTCTCAAAAATAAAGAAACATTAAAAAAAAAAAAGTAAGGAAGGTGATGAGGAACCAGCACAGGAGAGAAGGAATGGCTGGACACCGAGGTTGGAAGAGAACCAAGAGAGGGTGGGGTCCTGGCGGCCAAGTGAGAAAGAACTTCCAGCAGGAAGGAGTGACAGGCCAACCCCCACCCGCTGTGAGTAGAGGAGATGAACAAAGAGTAGATCTGGAAAGGATAATTTCTTTTTTTTTTTTCAATTTTTTAAAATGTTTGTTTTTGAGAGAGAAACAGCGAATGAGTGGGGGGAGGGGCAGAGAGAGAGGGAGACACAGAATCCGAAGCAGGCTCCAGGCTCTGAGCTGTCAGCATAGAGACGGACATGAAGCCCGAACTCATGGATTGGGAGATCATGACCTGAGCCAAGGTCAGATGCCCACCCGACTGAACCACCCAGGCGCCCCTGGCAAGGATAATTTCACACAGCGATAGGGTTGAAAGCCTCATGGCAGAAGGCTCTAGAAAGACCAGGAAGAGAAGGGGAGACAGGAAGGAGAGTGCACTTTTGTTTTGGTTTGCTTCATGGGCAGAAGATCTGTTTTACTTCCACTCGCCATTCCCCTCCACCCCCCAAAGCTGTAAAACATAGAAACAACAACAAAATCAGGCTGCAAGATAAGCGACCAACTTCTTTCTGATCCCTCCCAAATCAGGGCACAGGGTTGATGTTTAACTGGTGTTTATCCTCCCTTCCTCCTCCTGCACCCCTCTACCCGGGCCCGGTCTTCCCAGAAGCTGGTCTTCCCTCCGAGAGGTGGGACTGGGTGGGGGCAGACCTCGGAGAAGGCTGTGTGTGTGACCGTGTGGTCCCCTGAGAACAGGCGGTGTGGGGACATGGGGTATGCTTCCATCACCCCTCCCTCCCACCCTCTTTATGGCCCCTCCCCCCCATACAACAACATGGCCCCTCTGGCCCCTCATTCTCACCCCTACAGCCCCTGCCAAACAGTGATGGCGCTCACGCCAAAGCCGCCACTTCCCTAAGCACACAACTCGTTCTTGGGTAGCCGTCCCTCTACAACCTCCACAGACCCCTGCCCTGGACGCGTCAGAGCCTGGAGGCCTGGGACAGGGGTGGGGGCCACTGGAGGTGGCAATCAGCACCATCAAGACAAGTTGCCTCCGTAGCCCCAGAGCCTCCAGAAGAGACTGCAATGGTGGCTGCCCCTCCCCCCACCATGTCCCGCCTCCTTTCTTTGTCCTCTATCTTGGCCTTTCCCTTGAAGGATACTCCTGTCTTCCAATCCGTGACTTCCCTGTGTGATCCTAAGTATATACGTATCCTGTTTTGTGTCTCACCAATTTCTCTATCACAAGAGAAGTGACAGTTCCTAGGAGCACCCACAGTCCCACAGCAGAGTGGGGTGCCCCCACACTTCTCCAGAAGGGAATGGGGTGAGAACAAAGTTCCAGGGCTTGAGGGACGAGCTACCTCCCAGGAACCCACCCAAAGCAAAACTGAACTAGATGGGGAGGAGAGCATGGTGCCAGGGAGCGGACTCCTCAGGGACAAGGAGGAGGATGAGAGGGACAGAAATGGAGCTGTGGCCCCAGTGCGCAGACCCAGAGAGCCACAGTGTCCAGGTCCTGCCTGATGCCTGGAGCCCCGGACTCCCGAAGGCCTCCATGGCTGTGCCCACGGTCATGTTCATCAAGCAGACCAGAGGCCCAGAGACAGTGACTCCGTCTGACATGTAACTCTATGCCGATGGGGGGGGGGGGGTCTGCTTCTCTCCACTCATGTCCTCTGTCCACTTCTCTGGGCGCTCCTCCATTCCATTCTGTCCCCAGCCCCACTGTTCCTAGGACCGTTCCTGAGACAGCATTTGGGAGAATTTTGCTACGGAGAAAATTTCTGATTTTTACTGTTCAAGCAAACTGATTCCTGGGTGTGAATACCTATATATGGACATTTTAGAAGTCTCTTTTACTTTTGGGGCGCCTGTGTGGCTCAGTCAGTTAGGCATTTACTTTGGCTCAGGTCATGATCTCACAGTTATGGGTTCGAGCCCCATGTAGGGCTCTGTGCTGACAGTTCAGAACCTGGAGCCTGTTTCTGATTCTGTGTCTCCTTGTCTCTCTGCCCCTCCCCTGCTCATGCTCTGTGTCTCTCTGTCTCTCAGAAATAAACACATGTTAAAAAAAATGTAAAAAAAAAAAAATCACCTTTACTTCCAAGTGACTACCAAGGCAAGAACAGAAAAGCTGGAAAGAAGGAATAAGTTGGTAATTACACTTCTTTGAGATCAATTAAAGCATCACAGCATTCTTTAAGGGGCCCCAGTAAAACTCATTCAAGAGGAGGTTTTGAGCAGGGAAGGAACCGCTCTCTGCTAATACCTGGGCTGTCACCAGATCGAGGGGTTCATATCACTAGAGATCTGAAGGTCAGTCTTGATTCTACCTGCTTCGCCCGAACGCGGCTGAAGGTCAGAGGCCGGACAGGAGCGTCCGCTGAACGGCAGCAGTTTGCTCCTTTGCCAGGAAATTTTCTGCGCAGCGAATGGGTGCCTTGGGACAAAAGACTACAGAGCTGACACAATGCGGCCGCTGTGTGCTCCCAGCCAGTGGGCCCGAGGCAATTCCTGGAGACATTTTTGTTGGGTTACTACACACCCACAAAGAGCTACTTAAAAAAGGGAAAAGCACAAAACTTTACAATTAGAGGACTATTTAGAAAAAGCATTTAAAAACAGATACACAGACGGCCTGTTGCTTCTTGCAACGGACTCTAAATTGTTCTTGAAGCCTCCCCGTCTCTCCCACGCCAGTCCGTTCTGCCCACGGCAGCAGGATTCGTCTCCCGGAAGCACAGAGCTGATCTTGTCACTCCCATGCTCAAGCACCTTCAGTGGCTCCCCGCTGCCTTAAAATAAGCCAGCATTGAAGATCCTTCATACTGGAGCCCCTCTGCTCTTCCCCATCCGTCTCCCGCTGCTCCCTTGCCGTGGGCCAGACCAAAGCCTCCCTCTGCCGCAGGGCTCTTCTTGCTGTCTCGCTCTAACTTTCCACTCTTTCCTGCACGCACTCCAGTTCAATCTTTCGCTCGTAGTTTACATGTTATCGCTTCCGGGGAGCTTTTCTCCCTACCTACCAATCTCTGAGCTGAACTAGGTACTCCAGCAAGAGGCCTGAAATTCATCCTGTCCCAAAAATGGCGGTCCCACATTGTATTTGTTTGCTTAGTGGTTTGTCTTCCCTGCCGCGCTATAAGTTCTGTGAGGTCAGGGACCGTGTCTGTCTTGCTTACCCCTGGATCTCATGAACGTGAGCAAGCAAGCAAGAACAAGTGAGCTGAACAGTCTTCCTGGACTCCCGCGTTTTACTCTTGCTTTTCTTTCCCCCACTCGACCACTCCTGTCCATAAAAATTCTACCCAAACCACATGTATTCAGTCACTTGATTCATGAGAAAGTTGATCCTGCAGTAAAGCAGGAGAAAGAAGAATGGTCTTTTCAAAAAATCGTTCTGGGTCAATAGGATGTCTGTATGGAAGAAATTACTCTTGACCTCACCTTGCACACACACCGAAATCAATTTCAGATGGACTGTATATTTAAATAGGAAAAGTAAAGTACTGAGACTTTTGGAAGAAAACATATGAGAAAAATCTTCAAAACCTTTAGGTCAGCATAGATTTTTTAAACAGGCTACGAAAAATACTTATTATAAAGGAAAAAATTGGGGGCACCTGGGTGGCTCAGTCAGTTGAGCATCTGGCTTCGGGTAAGGTCATGATCTCATGGTTCATGGGTTCGTGCCCTGCGTCGGGCTCTGTGCTGACAGCTAGGTCAAAGCCTGGAGCCTGCTTTGGATTCTGTGTCTCCCTCTCTCTCGAACCCTCCCCTGCTCGCACTGTCTCTGTCTCTTAAAAATAAATAAAAAACCATAAAAAAATTTTTTAAAAAATAAAGGAAAAATTGGTAAGTTATCATTCAGGCTAAAAACTCATTTTCATTAAAACACCCGGTAAGAGATTTAGAAAGGCAGACACAATAGAGAAATAATAGAGGGGCAAGGAACAAAACTAAAAGTTGGTTCTTTAGAACAATCAATGAAATGGACGAACCTTTAGATGAACTGACCAAGAAAAAAAAAAAAAGGAAGAAAAGACTCAAATTACTAAAATCAGGAATGAAAGAGGAAACATCACTATTGATCTTTCAGAAATAAAAAGAATTGTAATACTATAAAAATCGTATCCCAACAAACTAGCTAACCTGGATGGAGTGGACAAATTCCTAAAAAGACATAAATTGCCAAACTGACTGAAGAAGAAATAGAAAATCTGAATAGATCTACAAGTAAAGTGATTGAACTTGTAATAGTAGTTAGAAAATGACAGCAACAACTTCCAACAAAGAAAAGCCCAGACCCAAATAATCGGATGGCTTCACTGGTAAATTCTACCAAATGCCCAATTAACATCAACCCTCTCAAAAAATAGAAGAGGAAACACTTACCAACTCATTCTATGAGGCCAGTATTACTCTGATACCAAAACAGACAAAGACCCCAGAAGAAAATTATAGACAATATCTCTTAGAATATAGATGCAAAAGTTCTTAACAAAACACTGCAAAAAGGATCTAGCAACATATAAAAAGGATCTTACACCAGGACTCAAATTCATTCCAGGAATGGGAGTTTGGTTTACTATATGAAAATCCATTAATGTGGTATATATACCATATCAATAAAGGACAAAAACAATATAATCATCTTATAGATACAGAAAATCATTTGACAAAACTAATTCCCTTTCCTGATAAAAACACTGAGGCTAGGAATACGAGTAAATTTCTTCAGTGTAACAAAGGCCATCTATGAACACAGCTAATATCACACTTAATGGCTGTTTTCTCCGAGACCAGGAAGAATAGATCTTATATGTAGAAATCCTAAAGGTGTTACCCAAAAAACCCAAAAAACGATCAGAGCTAACAAACAAAGTCAGTAAAGTTGCAGGATATGAAATCAACACACAAAAATCAGTTGGATTTCTATACAATGGCAATTAACAACCTAAAATGGAAATTAAGAAAACAATTTCATTTATAATAGCATCAAAAAGAATAAAATACTAGGATAAATTTAACAAAATGAGTGCAAGACTTATACAACAAAAACTACAAATTTCATCGAAAAAATTTAAAGAAGACCAAAATAAATGGAAAAGTATTCCATGTTTATGGGTCAGGAGATTTCATATTATTAAGATGGCAATACTCCCCAAAATGATCTATGAGCTCAATGTAGTACCTATCAAAATCTAAGCTGCCATTTTTGAAAAATTGACAAGCTAATACTAAAATGCACATAGAGATGTAAGGGACCCAGAAAAGCCAAAATATCTTGAGCAAGAAAAAAAAATAGCCAAAATATCTTGAGGAAGAAAAATAAAAGTTGGAGGACTCACACTTCCAGATTCCAAAACTTGTTACGTATCAACACAGTGTGGTACTGGCATAAAAATGAAAATATAGATCTATGAAACAGAATTCAGAGTCCAGAAATAAATCCTTGTATTTACAGTCAGTTAGTTTTTGATAAGGAAACCAAGTCAATTAAGTGGGGGCTAAAATAGTCTTTTCATCAAACAGTGTTGGGACAACTGGATATCCATGTGCAAAAGATGACATTAAATACCTATCTCACACCACATACAAAAATTAATTCAAATTGGGTCATATACATAACTGTAAGAACTTTTAAAACCATAAAACTCTTGTAAGAGAACATAGGAGTAAATATTCATGACCTTGGACTAGGCAATGGTTTCTTAAATATGACACCAAAAGCACAAGTGACAAAAGAAAACAAAGATAAATTGAGTTTTATCAAAATGAGAAACTTTTGTGCTGCAAGGGTGAGAGTTAGAGAACAGGAAAAGGCAACCCACGGAATGGCAGAAAATGATCGTATATCATATATCTGGGCGGGATTTGTAACCAGAATGTATAAAGAATTCTTACAGGTCAACAATATTAACTTAAAAACCTCAAATAAGCCAATTAAAAAATGGGCAAAGGGTTTGAATAGGCATTTCTTCAAAAGTGATACAAAATGGCCAATGTGCATATGAAAAGATGCTCAACATCATTAGTCATTAGGGAAATTCAAATTGAAATCAAAATGAGATACCATTCCAAGTAAGGCTGTGATTAAAAAAAATATAGACAATAAAATGTTAGCAAGGATGTGGAGCTGTTGGAACCCTTCTAATTTTTTTTTTTTTTAATGTTTTAACTGAAGCAGGCTCCAGGCTCTGAGCTAGCTGTCAGCACAGAGCCCGATGCTGGGCTCAAACCCACAAACGTGAGATCTGACCTGAGCTGAAGTTGGACGCTTAACCGACTGAGCCACCCAGGCGCCCCTGTTGGAACCCTTCTATGTTGCTGGTGGAAGTGTAAAATGGAACAGCCACTTGAGAAAACAGTTTGGCATTTTCTTAAAAGATTAAACGAAGTTATCATGTAATGCAGCGATTCCACTGCTAAGGCAAATGCCTAAGAGAAATGAAACATCTATTTAAAAAAAATTTTTTTAAGTTTATTTATTTTTGAGAGAGAGAGACAGAGCACGAGTAGGGGAGGGGAAGATAGAGAGGGAGACACAGAATCTGAAGCAGGCTCCAGGCTCTGAGCTGCCAGCACAGAGCCCGACATGGGGCTTGAACCCACAAACTGTGAGATCATGACCTGGGCCGAAGTCAGCCGCTTACCCAACTGAGCCACCCAGGTGCCCCAAGAAATGAAACATCTACACCAAACTTGTAAATGAATGGTGACAGCATCATTATTCACAATAGCAAGAAAATAGAAACAATCCAAATGTCCTTCAACTGGAGAATGGATAAACAAACTGTGTATAGCCGTATAATGGCATAAAATTCATCCACAAAAAGGAATGGAGTATGATTTCATCCTACAACATAGATGAACCTCGAAAACGTTAAGCTAAGTGAAAGAAGCCAGTCATAAAAGGGCACTTAATATATGACTCCCTTTATATGAAATGCCCAGAATAGGAAGATCCATAGAGACAAAACCTAGATTAGTAGTTGTCAGGGTCTGGGGAGAGGGGACAATGGTAAGTATCTGCTAATGGGTATGGAGTTTGTGATGACAGTTTTCTGGAATTTGATGAGTGGTGAGGGCTGCACAACTCCATGAATACACTCACAACCACTGACTTGTATATTTTTAAAGGGTAAGCCTTTGCTGGCATGCAAATTTTATCTCAATAAAGCTGTTATTTAAAAAATGGTAATGGGGGTACCTGGGTGGCTCAGTCTGGTTAAGCGTCCAACTTCGGCTCAGGTCAGGATCTCACGACTCACGGGTTCGAGCTCCTTGTCGGGCTCTGTGCTGACAGCTCAGAGCCTGGAGCCAGGAACATGCTTCAAATTCTGTGTCTCCCTCTCCCTCTGCCCCTCCCCATGCTCCAGCCCTGTCTCTCTGTCTCTCTGTCTCTCTCTTTCAAAGATAAATAAACATTAAGAAAAATTTTTTTTAAATCCTACCCATTCTTCCTTTTTAAATACTTCATTAATATTCACAAAGTCTCTGAGATTCTTGTCATTGGAGGCAACTCTATCTTCTCTACAATTCCATAGCCCTTTGTGGATCCCTGGATCACTTAGCCTCAGCTGGAAGCACGAGTAAGGAAAGAGCGAGAGCCTTGAAGACCGGGTCCTAGTGCCAGCCACTTCCCAGCTGGGTGGCCATGAGCAAGTCCCCCACAGCCACACAGTACTTAGGTACCAGCAGCAGGAAGTGACTGCCGATTTAAGCAGAGGAGGGGATGAGGAAGTTGCTGGAATTACCAGAAGGCTAGAGCCTTCAATGGTATGCTGTCAGGTAGGGTGCCTAAAATCATACTAAAGAACCAGTTTGGTATGGACACCACACCTGTTGCTGTCAGACGAAGCTCACGTAGCCAAGTCCGTGGACAGTGGCCTGCACTCAAGAATGCGGCTGCCGTGGCTGCCGGGACCCTGATGTGGCACCTCTTGCAAGCCCACGTGGCCAACACACCAGCCCACAGCATGTCCCTTGACGTTACCGGCTTCTCGATTAAAAGTCCACAGCAGCAGCATGCCTGATTGGCAAGGCCTAGGCGCTATGCTCGCACCCTAGCAGCAAGGGACTTTGGGAAAATGATGGTCTGTCCTTTTCAGCTTTAGCAGGAGGTGTTCTTGCCTTTAAAGTAGCGGACTCCCCAAACGCAAGAATGGCCACCAAAAGAATGACACATGTCCACTGTATCACCCAATGACAGGCTATCTCCCTGTGCCCATTTCCTTATCCAGAAAATAGAAATAATGATGGCGCCTATGCATGGGAGTGGTAGTGTTTAGAGCAGCTGGTGGATATGAAAGGCCTATATATCTAATATATATGTAATATATATACACTCATATGCCTGGAACACATCAGGCAGGAGCTCAGTTAATGGTAAACATCATTATTGGGGACTTAGGTTGCATTCTAATGTCTACTTCTCTCCCAGGAGTCCCCACACTTTGACATCTCGGCTCGTCTCATGTTTAACATCAGGCTTTGAAATGGGATTCCTTTTCTAATCGTTAATCAAGTTAACGAGTCTTCTAACTCACAGAAAGGCTGGCAGCCTACCTTCTCCATCAGCCTTGAGAAGCGACGGCACAGTTTGAAACAGCTCAGGCTTTGCCACAGGACCCTATTTACAGTATGAGGGGAAGGAAGTTCTTAGGAAAGGTGTTTGTTAACTCTAAAGGTAACTGAAGTCAACTCAAGGAATGTTTGATTTAAACCTCTTTATTTTTAGACATGGTTCTTTAGATGTTTAGTATCTTTTATTGACTCCGTGGTCCAATAAGGCAGCATCTGCTCAGTTAGGAAAGGCACTTGTCAGAAACGAAGTATTCCACTGCGTTGCAAGATCCCCATCTCAGGAGACCGGCTGCAGACCCTTCGAGAACGGGGGCCATGACGTAATGTGTTTAGTAGCACCTCAACTTGCACATAAGGGCCCTTAAAGGATTATTGAGTTATCTTCATTAGTAAAAACAAAACACTAAAACCCTTTTCTTGGCCTCCCTCTTATCTCTTTACCTCTCCCCACTCCTCCACTTCCAAGTTTTCATTTGGCAGAACAACGTATACCAGAGGATAATTCCTCAAGTAATTCCAGGAAGATTTCACTATGGGCAGAAGCGTTTGGTTTTAGGACTGGAACATTCCAAACATTTTTTTTAAAGCAGAATATCTTTGGGAAACATATCTAGTTGAGTCCTGAGGAAATGAAATGGGAACTCTTGGAGTTTTGAGAGTGGTCTTTTGGCTTCAATCATGGAAACCCAAAGGAGGCTACCAGAGTGGCTTTGTCCCACTGTTAGTTTGGAAGCTAGACTCCTGACTTGTGCTCAGATGCATGGACCCCTGTCCTCCTCTTGTTCGGCCCCCACTTCTGTGTTTTGAGCCGGGAGGTTAGGGAAGAATTTGGTACAACAGAGAGAGAGGGGCTTGAGTCAAAGAGATGTGGGTTTGAGTCTTGTATTTGCAATTTACTAGCTGTGGGACTTTGGGTCAGTACCTTTCTCTTTGAGTTTGCAATTTTCACCTGTAAACAGAAAAAAATAATATCTCCCAGGGTTATCAGGAAAAATAAATTCTATTGGACAATTTATGTGAAAGCATCTTGCCAAGTACCTGGTACTTGGTGGATATTTAAACACAGTAGGGACAAGCTGTTTGGGGAGGAAGGATTTGCAACTATTTTTCCAACCATATTCAAGAGAGTGATTTTACAGTGGGATGGCATGACTGTGTTACCTTGGGTCAGTCTTTGTACCTTCCTGACCCTCAATCTCCCCTCAAAAGAGATTTCTGGCTCTAAGAGGAAGAGACTCCTAGAATTTGACATTAAAGGTCAGTGCATGTCACTTTCTATAACAGGATAAGGATTTTTTACCTTGCTTCCAAGATGCCTTCAACTGTAGGATGCACAATTGTTTAAAAAACAGCTTTTTGAGAGAGAAAAAATGCAACGACATTAATGGACGCATCAATTTTAAGACATATTCTGATTTCAGAATCATTAAATATGAATGGATGTCTTGCAATTGAAGAAATACCGTGATAACGATGCGGACTCTCATTTATTAAGCATCTGCTGGGCGCCAGGCACTAGCTGCTTCCCTAAGTCCTTGGCTACAGTAACCCCTCGAGGCAGAGGTCATCATTGCCACCTTGTGGTTGGCAAACCCACTATGGAGGGAGTGCTCAAGGCTCTTCCAAGACCACATGACCAGGGGCCGGGTCTTGGAAGACTAGTCTTCGTAATCTCAAAAATGCTTTTCCCTCTCAACAGATTGTTCTCCAGGCTAAGGAGTCGAAGAGATCAGCTCTGTACAGAGACACGGTTTGCGAATGTGGAACTTTGAATGTGCCCCGAATCTCTGCAAGGTGACTGGGAAGGGAGTAGGGAACGTACACAGGGTTGTAATCCCACCAGTCTCTAATACTGGTCCTTGGAGGGAAGGTTTACCTGGAGAGAGAGGATTGCTGGGAATCCAAATAGAGAAGAGCTGGGAAATGAGACTGAGTCGGGTGTAACCCAGTCCCAAAGGGAGAAGAGGGGCCTGACTAGTCCGACTCACTCAAGGCCCAGGGACCCCACAATAAGCTTTTGCCCTGGAAGCCATCATTCCTCAAGGTCACCCTAGTCCTTCTCTGACTCTTTACAAATGAAGTAGAAATCTTTCGAGAAGAATTTAGTTTTCCCCATAACCTTTCTTAAAGGGGGAGAAATGTGGGGACCAGTTGTCACGAGCTAGCTAGCGGTCAGCTAGGACTGGAACAAGTTATAAATTAACAAGTTGGTTTACTGGTTAGTTAGCCCAAGTTGACGTCAGCCCAAGTTAACAAGTTAGTTCCCCTGTGCCTGATTAATGGGACTGAATACTTTGCAAAGCTGTGGATATAGATAGCACTTACTCTGAGATGACCCCAGTGGCAGACCCTGCTGTACACTCGGGGGCATGCCCCCTGCTTCCTAACCAAGACTCCTGGACTGTCTGTCTGTCTGTCTAGCAATTGTGTTTGGGGAAGACAGCCACATCTATTTCAGTGGATTCCCAACATGGGTCTACCTCATCAGATCACGATAGAATGTTCCACAGCTTTTTGGAAGGGGGGGGTAACAGAGATATGGACATAGGTAGGGTGGGGCAGGGCAGGCAGGACAGGGTTAGGGGTTGCCTGAAGCGTCAGGAATTGCATAAGAGACATCCTGTTGACCGGAAGGAACTCATAATGAAGCTGCCAGAGGAGAAATGTGCTTCTGGGTCTTGACTGGAGAAGGCTCTTTGGATGGTGGCCAAGCTGGCACCAGGGTGGGGGTCACCGAGTCTCCATGTGGACGTCAACAGGGCTGAAGGTCACAGTTGCAGGGTGTTGGCTGCTGTTGCTATTTGGGCCCAAGGCAGAAGGGGAGGCTGGCTTGGGCCCCTTGGGCTCCAGTTCCCGCCTGGTCCTCATCTTCCTGGAATGAGATATGCATGCGTACTTGAGACTTTGCCTCGTAGACTCAGTGATTTTTGGCTCTGATGAGACTAACATAGATCATCATTAAATCACATTGCTTGATGGCCAACCCCAGAATTTCACAACTGGGAGGGACCTTAGACATCAGCTAGTCGGACACTTCCATTTTTTTGTGTAACCTAGATTAGATATTTAATTTAATTTTTTTTCCTGTTAACAAATGATGTCAGATAGGTGACTATATTAGGGACAAAATGAAGATGTTACTTTTTTTTTCCGTCCAAAGTTGTAGCCTGAGTCAAATTTTGCAGTTTCATTGTGCTTTGTAGGTTTATTGCTAGAACTATTTAAGAGCTTTTTACGTAGCTGAGAAGAGAATGGGCTTAAAATATATATCCAGTCTTTCCTTTTATATACCAGAAAACTCAATGATAGACGACAATCATCAGTTCTAATGTCTGCATGAAATTTCATCTTGTCGACCTAATTCTTTTTTTATTTCAAATGCTCAGAAAAGTTGCACAAACAGTACAGTTGGTATCTGAATATCCTTCATGGAACAATTCTCTGGTTGCTAGAAGTTCGCCACATTTGCCTTCTCTCTTTCCGCCCCCCCCCCCGCCTCTATTTACACACACACACAGTTTTTTGTTGCTGTTGTTTTAAATCATGAACCATTTGAGTTAGTCGCAAATGTCATGCCACTTCCCCCCTAAACAGTTCTCAAAACAAGGGCATTCTCCGTGGAATCACCACTCGGTTATCACACCTGGAGAGTCTCCCACTTTAAAAAATTCAGGGAGCCTGGGTGGCTCAGTCGTCAAGCACTAGACTCCTGATTTCGGCTCACGTCATGATCTCACGGTTTGTGAGTGTGAGACCCGCGTCAGGACCCGAGCTGAAAGTGCGGACCCTGCTTGGGATTGATTCTCTTTCTCTCTCTCTTTCTTCCCCTCCCCTGCTTGCTCTCTCTCTCTCTCAGAATAAATAAATAAACTTAAAAAAATAAAGATGACAAAATTGAGGCACAGGGAGGTTAAATGACTTGGCTTCCTTGAAGAGACCAAAGACTGAATCCCAGTCTCTCAATTTCAGCCCCGGCATCACTGTAAACAGGTAACTAGAGTCTCCGTCCAAATCACAACCCAGAAAACAGGCTCCGGGTGCCAGCAATGACGGACAGGGGTGAAGGGCAGACATTGTGGTTTGATGCCACTTCCTGGTCTGGGATGGATCTACATTGCAACATCCCCCCAATATTAATAATAACTTATTAAGTGTTATTATTATTACAAGTAGTGGTGGAAGCATCTTCTTTGATATCACATGTACTGGGTTTGAATCCCAACCCTGTCACGGAGGGCAGAGTTAGCTTGGGCTAGTTAGCTCATCTCCTGGTACCTGTTTCACACCTACAAAATTGGGGGATATAGAAATACCCTCTTGTGGGGTTGTTGTGAGGATTAAATGAGTTAATATATACAAGGGGCTTAGAATCATGCCTGGCACACAGTAAGAGATCAATATATGTTAAATAATATATGTGATATACATATGTTATATACATAATATAAAACAAATCTGTTTATAAATAACATTAGTATTATAAAAACAATGCGTGTTTACACCTCCTCAAAGATAAAGAAGTACACGCATCCCTGCAAAAACCAACCAACCACTGGCAATCACATCGTGCAGACACACTGGTTGTCAATTCTTTGCTGTGTATCATTTGAACGTTTGAGTGTGTGTGTGTCACCCACATGTATAATCATAACATACACATTATTTTTGTAAACTTTGATGATATATTGTAAATGGCTGTCCTCAGCAATAAACACCCTTCTACAATGGCTTTTTTTTTTTTAATGGCTTCCTAGTCTTCTATGATGTGGTTGTGTTTATAGTCTCCTTATTTGGATTCCTCGCCTGGAAAGAATAACCTTCTAGGAAAGTTGTGACTTAGGGGTGCTAACACATAAGGTGATAACCAACATTTATTCTTTATTTAAAAATGTTTTAATGTTTATTTATTCTTGAGAGAGAGCGCAACAGAGCACGTGCAGGAGAGGAGCAGAGAGAGAGGGAGACACAGAATCGGAAGGAGGCTCCAGACTCTGAGCTGTCCGCACAGAGCCTGACACATGGCTCGAACTCACGAACCGTGGGATTGTGACCTGAGCTGAATTTGGACGTTTAACTGACTGAGCCACCCAGGTGCCCCAACATCTATTCTTTATGAAAGCAAATTATATTTTGTCTTATTTGGTCCCAGAAAATGGAGGTGGGGATACAGGCATTCCAGTATTTGAAACCTCAACTACTTACATAGTCTGCTCAACACAGCCTAGGAGAAGGCTGCCTGAGAGAAAAAGATTGGAAGTTTCCTAAGTTACATACAAGAGCTTCCTACAGTGCTCAAGGCCATTATCATTGTCATTATGATTATTGTATTAAAAAATATTTCTCCAGATACAAAAGTATTACCATAAAGTTCCTACAGCAGAACAGATGTCAAAAAAGGACACTCCAAGGGTTTGGGCGTTGGACGATGGACTTATGGATACCGCTGGGCACGCGACTGGTGCCCAGTGTCAGTTCCCACTCATTCTGACATCACCAAAGGGACAAGACCATCTAGAGCTCGGGGCATCCCGTACCTGTTGTACATCTTCAGCAGGATCAGAACCACGGCGAAGATGATAATGACAACGACCACAACGGCAGCAACGATGGCTCCAGAGCCTGGGAGGAGGGGGTGGGGATGGCAAACGTGCAAACTGAAATAAAGAGCATTCAGAGACTGGCAGGGGGGCTTACACGGGGCACCTCGCGTCCTCAGTGGATCAAGGCGGGCAGAGAATATGATGTCCTGGGACCCTGGCTGCTGACCCCAGGACAAAGACAACATATCTAGGGTGGCAGAGCCCTCCACCCGCAATGGGGCTTGGGGGGCCGTGTCCGCAGCACATCACCTGCCACAATTCTGTCTGGAGCCACCCTGTTCTTATCAGTCCTAACACAGCATCAAACATCCTCTGTAAACAGGAAGCACAACACCTTTCCCTCTTCTTGATGATAGAAAAGCAATATGTGATTTTTGTAGTTATATTTTGAAAATATAAATACAAGCAAAAAGAGGGTGGGGAAGGATAAAGAACTCATCGCCCCAGGACCTGGTGATCATCTACACATGTGGACGTTCCCCGATGCGTTCATATATATGCATATATGCATATTAAATACCTATATACCAGTCTTTTTTGAGTAACGGTATTAATCCTATGTCTGAAAATCCACCTCAAGGAAAGAGTCATAAAAGTGGAAGAACATGCACTTGATAAAAATGGAACCACGTTCAATACACAGTTTTACAACAATATCCTGATCATCTTTCCATGTAATTACATTCTTCCCACGACTTCTGATGGCAATGTAGCACTCCGTTATCTTGATGTGCCAGTTTGTTTACCAGTTCTGTCCTGAGAAGATTTATGTTTCCAATTTTACACTATTAAAAACAAGGCTACAGTGAAAGTCCTTGGAGCTTAATATCTCAGACTCTAATTACAATCTCAATGCCCAGTCCCAATGTCCACCTCTAATTCCATGATCAAGATCAACATCCTTGTCGGAATTGATACTGAAAATACAAAAAACTCCACAAAAAGGGTGGGGGGGCCTCATACTTTAAACCAATCTATTTGATTCTGGGGAGTTTATCTTAGGGAATAATCCTAAATACAGAAAAGGCTATATGAATGACGATGTTAATTACAATCCTATTTATATTCTAGATACAGGAATAGTTTTATTTAAAAGGTTTTTTTAATGTTTTATTTATTTTTGAGAGAGAGAGAGAGAGAGACAGCGTAAGCAGGGGTGGGGGGGGGTCAGAAAGAGAGGGAGACACAGAATCTGAAGACAGGCTCCAGGCTCTGAGCTAGCTGTCAGCACAGAGCCCGACGCGGGGCTTGAGCCCATGAACTGTGAGATCGTGACCTGAGCCGAAGTCGGACGCTTAGCCGACTGAGCCCCCCAGGCGCCCCAATACAGGAATAGTTTTATAAGTTGTGGCATGCCTACCTCATGAAATATCACACTATAACTTGAATGATGTGTGGAAAATAGACTATGATATTATGTACATACCCACACATACACATTATGTTGCAACCATTAAAATATGTGCCTACAAACATAATGTTGAGTAAAAGAAGCCAGACACAAAAGGGTACGTATGGTATGTTTCTATTTACATAAAGCTCAAAACCAGGTAGAACTAAGGTCAGGTGTGAGAAGTTAGAACAGCAGGTTCCCTTGAGCAGGTGGGGATGATGTGGCAAGGGGCGCTGGGACTTCTGGGATACTGGTGGTAGTTGGTTTCTCTATCTGGGGGCTGGTTACATAAGCGTGTTCACTTTGTGAAAATTCATCCAGCTGGTCACTTAAGATTCGTGCATTTTTTGGAATGTATGCAATGCTCTTATAAAAGGTTTACTAAACAAAAACAAAAGCAAAACTATGTGCAAATGTTCACAGGAAGAAAGACTGGAAGGAAAGAAAGGGGGAGTTGGGGAATCGATGCTAGAGTAACTGGTTTTTGTTTCCTTCCTGGGGAGCCCGGTGATGATACTTTTAGTTCATGGATTTTCAATGTTGTCTGGATAATCCTTTGCTGTGGGGACTGTCCCATGCATGGTAGGATATTTAGCAACATCTCTAGATGTCAATGACACTTCTTCTCCCTTCCCACCAGCCATGACAGGCAAAAGTGTCCAAACATTGTCAAATGTCCCCTGGTAGTCGAGTGGCTACTTACTTAGATGAGAATTTCTGATAAATCATGAATTATTTTTTAGTACATCTCAAATATTGCTTGGCACATCCTTATACTAAACAAATATTATTTATCCTAAATTCAAATTTAACTGGGTGTCCTGTATTTTATTTTCTAAATCTGGCAGTCTTATCTAGGGGGCAAAATCGCCTAGTTGAGAATCATTACTTGTAGTAATGTAGTAAAAGCAGAATTATTCCCATCTTGCTGACAGAGTCCAGCTACCCTCCATTTCCCTTGAGAACTGTTTTGCAGTCCCTCGGCAGGCTTCTGGAGGTCTGCCCACCTGGTATGAAGCAGGCTAAATGCGGGACTGTGTCCCAAGAGTGACACTTTCTGGGTCTCCATGGAAGAGACACGTCCTACCAGTAATCAGTTCCCGCCAGGACCATGGTCTGGAGCTGTGACCACTGGGGAAACACTTCAGTGTTGGGAGCCCTATTCCGCGGGCAGAGACATATTCCTGATCAATGGAAATGACAGAAATGGGCTCAACTTCCCCGAATACAATGAATTGGTTTTCTAAAGAGTGGTCGTCAAGTTTTTTCTTCTGGGGACCCTTTGTTCCTGGCAGGCGACTCCCCAGACTACTCCCAGTTACATTCATTTACTCCTTTGTGCACTGATGGGATGTTTTCATCTTGCACAAATGGTATTAAAGTAGTTACGTTTTAAGGGGACTCATTTAGAGACATCTCACATGAGAGTCGGATGTCCGTTGCCCTCTAGACCCCCAAAGGCCCTGATGATAATAGCAGTAATGATAATAATACTCATCAGGTACCTTGTGTGCGTTGAGACTATTCTAAGCTCTCGACACGGATGACATTGGTCTTCCTGCCTACCTTACGTGGTAGCTTCATAATATCCCCATCTTACCGACAAAAAAATCAGACACAAAGCAGTGAGGTCCTGTGCCCAGGGTCACGCAGTGGGCATATTGGGCATATGGTAGAACTGAGACTGAGACCCAGGCAGTCCATCTCCAGAGCTGGTGCTCTTGACCTCTACACCAGGAGCTGACCATGACCCTCTTCCCACCATCCTTCCCCTGGCTGCCAAGTCAAGTTGACCTTACTCTTGTACAGAAAGTCTTGTTCTCTGGTGGTCACGTTCAATGAGAAGAAGGTAGTACCCCCCAGCGGGGTGGCTGTGGTCATCTCGAGCCTGGGAAGAAGAGAGATGAAATTTTGTTGAAAACCAGAGGGAGCATATAATTCCCGTATAATGCCTCTTTCACTCTTCACCTGATTGACGGGAGAATATTCAAGCACGTGGTGTCTCTGAGCAGCAAGTAAATAAAAAGCCTTTTACTATCTCCTAGGGAGAATTAAAAATAATGTCTGACATTTGTAGAGAACTTTATTTTTCGAAGCAGTTTAAATTAATTCAAGAATATTTATTAAATTTCTGTTTCACACGGAACATCTAAATCAGTCTCCTAGAAACTCTGGGCAGGAGGCTAGTATCGCCATCTTACGGATGAACGTGAAGTCCCCAAAGCTAAATGGGGCCCCAAGTTAGAACGTGACCCAGGGCGCCCGCTTCCCATGCCGGTGGGACTGTCAGACCCACTACGATGCTTGAAACGATGTTCCTATTTTCGGAAGCTTTCTAATCCAAGGACGCAAACATAAATAAATAAGCAGATGGAAAACTTGACTGCTATTACTAAGCAGCCAGTGACATGAGCAATCTTTGGGTTGCGACCAATGATTTCAAGGAAAAGTTAAATTGGAACGGGCCTTGAGGGGTGGGCACAGTTTGGGAGGAGAGAAGGAAGGCCGGTCGCAGGAAGCCCTCAGCGGGAAGGCAGTTACTACGTGTTGAGGGCCCCAGGCTCTGCCACAGTCACCTCTACACTCGATATCAGCTCACTCACGAATCTCCTCAACCATCACATTTTGCTGCTGAGCAAATTGAGGCTCAGAGTGGTTGAGTGAATCAATGAAAGTCACACAGCGAGGAAGACATGGAGCTCGGACTCAAACATATGCTCCGAGCACAGTGTGTCTTCTCGCCCCGACAGAGGCAGGAATCAAAACTCACAATCCCGTAATCTCACACTTGGGGGGTGAGCCAGGGGTTATGTGGCTAATCTGATATCACATCCCCAGAAAGAAGGGTCCAGATCCTCCCCCAAGGAGTCCATGATAGGATAGTATACACGATAGCTCTGAACAACAGGCACCAAGAGGAGGGAACGAATAAGGCTTCTCCACGAAGCCTGCGTGTGATGCCGAGAAGCCCTGAAGGCTCATGGCATTCGTGCACAAATTTGTTTTTTTTACTTTTTTATTATTTTTTAAATGTTTGTTTATTTTTGAGAGAGAGACAGACAGCGCATGAGCAGGGGGAGGGGCAGAGAGAGAGGGAAACACAGATTCCAAAGCAGGCGCCAGGCTCTGAGCTGTCAGTCCAGAGCCCGAGGTGGGGCTCAAACTCGTGACTGTGAGATCATGACCTGAGCTGAAGTAAGACCCTTAGCCGACTGAGCCACTCAGGCACCCCTATTTTCTTTTTAAAAGTAAGAAATATTTTGGGGCGCCTGGGTGGCTCAGTCGGTTAAGCATCTGACTTCAGCTCAGGTCGTGGTGTCACACTTCATGAGTTCGAGCCCCGCCTCGGGCTCTGTGCTGTCTGCAGAGCCTGCTTCAGGCCATCTGTCCCCCTCTCTCTGCCCCTCCCTTGCTCACACATGACTCTTTCTCTCTCAAAAAGAAACATTAAAAAATACATTAAAAATACAAGAAACATTTTAAAATTATAAATAGCAATACAAGAGGAGCCCATGTACCCAGCACTCAGACTGAACAAACATTCCGACTGAGTCATATTCTCTTCAGTTCTTCTTCATTAAAGAAAGTCAGACTCCGATGAAGTCCTTTTCCTACTCGATTCAACCTCATTTCCTCCCTCCCCTAAAGTAACCACCACCTTGGCCATTAGTGTGTATTCTTTTCATCAAAGTTTAAAAACAGGGGCACTTGGGAGGCTCAGTCGATTAAGCGACAGACTCTTGATTTCAGCTTAGGTCATGATCGCCCCGTGGGGTCAAGGTCAGTGTAGAGCCTGCTTGGGATTCTCTCTCTCTCTCTCTCTCTCTCTCTCTCTCTCGATCTCTCTCTCTCAAAATAAATAAACTTGAAAATAACGGTTACCCCATATGTACATATCCATAAACACTATAACACTATGCAGATTATGGTTTTATATAGACGCTAAACAAAAAACTGACCGAGCACCTACTCAGTGACCGACGCTGTGCTGGGCGCTGGGAAGGACACGCTATGAAACACGAGACAGACTCCTTGTCTCCAGAAGCCACATCCTAGTGAGAGACACTGTAGGTTTGGTCACGCATTCTTGGGCTCAGAAACAATCGCCTCTCAGTGCCCACACTTGAGCCTCTGGCAGCAGAAACCCTTCACTGGCTGTTTCCACGCTCCCCTTGGGGCCTCCTGGCCCCTCACGCCGCGCTCTGCCCAACCGCTGGGCCGGCGGGCCGCTCCGTCCTCCCCCGTCATTCCTGGCCGGCTGCCGGCGGACTGGCTGCCCCAGGCTTTGGCCTCCCCAGGTCCCCCCGTGGGCCTCTGCCGAGAGCAGCTCTCCAGTCCCCCAGCTCCTGATGGAAATGGGTGGGCGCCCCTCCACTGGGGGGACCCGTCATGGCACCCAGGCTGGGGGCTCTGGTGGCTCTGGTTGTCCCGGCCCATGGGGCCTCAGACTCAGGAAGACCCTCTCTGCCTTCACTGTCTCTGCCTTCCTTTAAGCCAGGGGGCTCTGCCTCAACCCCCCAGCTCTTGTCTGTCCCCTCCTCCCAAAGACCTTGGGGCCTTAGGACCCACACAACTCGGGCCATCTTTCCTCCCAACTGGGCTTCCTGTCTCCTGACTGCCGAAAACAGGCCCGCGGGCCATGCTCCACTGCCTGCCCCCCCCCATGAGCACCGCCTTCAAGATCGAGCCCAGCCTCCTCTAGGCGGACTCCCCACCCTCCAGCCAGAATCGGCCATCTGTCCTCTGTCCCCACAGCAGCGCTCTGCAAAGAAGCCACCTCGACTTGTGTCTCAGTCACCCTGTCTGTCAGTTAACCTTCCACGTTCATTGTTGGGTCCCTGAGGGTAGAGACCGTTCCGAGTCTCTTCCGTATCCTTCTACCTCACCCAGATAACCTGTCTAGCTCTTCTCACCTCTGCCAGGTAGAAGTTCTGGAGCGAGTGACCGGACTTCTCCGGGCTTGGTGTACTCATCTGTAAAATGAGGCAGCTTCTCCCAAGGAGCTGAGGGTTCGAGGTTAAGTATGGAAAGTGCTTTCAGGGCCCAACAAATGGTAGCTCTTGGGATTTTAGTGGGCATTAGCAAATAGCTGCTGAACTCAGAGACAGGTGGGTCTGCAGCTCAAAGCAAGAAAAGATTCTTTTTATAGAAATAAACATGGGAGCGCCTGGGTGGCTCAGTTGGTTAAGTGGCCGACTTTGGCTCAGGTCATGATCTCACAGTCTGTGGGTTCGAGCCCCGTGTCGGGCTCTGTGCAGACAGCTAGCTCAGAGCCTGGAGCCTGCTTTGGATTCTGTGTCTCCCTCTCTCTCTGCTTCTTCCCTGCTCATGTTCTGTCTCTCTCTCTCAGAATAAAATAAAGACATAAAAAAATATATATATATAAAGAAATAAACATGGACCCATAAGAGAACACAGAATGAAAGTCTTTCCCCCACCCCTGCCCCCCACTCCCACTCCCTATGAGGCACCTGTCCTTCCCCACCCTCCCCCATTCCCTATCCCATCACAGAGTTTTATTATGCATCTGCCTAAACCTTCTCCTTCTATCCCCACCAATATCAAGCTGAGAAGATTCACCAATAATCCTTTCTTACAATTCCTTTAAAAATTTTTTTAACATTATTTATTTTTGAGAGAGAGAGAGAGTGAGCGAGCACAAGCAAGGGAGGAGCAGAAAGAAAGGGAGACACAGAAACCAAAGCAGGCTCCAGGCTCTGAGCTGTCAGCACAGAGTGTGACGCAGGGCTCGAACTCTCAAACCCTGAGATCATGACCTGAGCTGCAGTCGGATGCTTAACCAACTGAGCCACCCAGATGTCCCTCTCACAATTCCTTTTAAAAACAGGAAAGAGAAGCAAATAGGTGGCCACTGATCCAGGATCACTTCGTAAGAGAGACACGGCGTAATCACCGGACACGTTAACTCTGCCTGTGGACGCACCCACCATCGAAACGACAGGCACAAAAATGACAGAAGCCACTCCCCGAGTGCCTACTCTGTGCCAAGACCTTGTGCCAGGTTTACTTTTTTAATCCGTGCCTTGATTTAATTAGCAGATGCCATGCAAAACAGGTTTTCATCTCACCTTGATCAACTGAGGTCCCCAAGGTTTGGGGACATAAAGCTCTCCCCGCTGCTTGGGGGACACACAGCCTGCAAGACGCGCAGCGGGCCCACGTACCTGGTGGCCCTGCAGACTTCAAAGCCTGTAGTTCCCCACGGCATCAACCTGCCCTTGGCACCTGTCCTTCTAGAGGGGGTCATGACGGGTTACTACAGAAACATGCACCTGCAGGTGCGCATGCACGCGCACACACACACACACACACACACACACAAACTGACCAGTGGGTGCCCAGTGCTGGGTGCAGACCGTCTTGCGGATGGGCCGGCGACTCTTCTTTCTGAAGGAACAGTGAGGAATCTCAGATCATTTCTTGCCTTATGTCCGGACCCGAGGCTCTCAATTACATCTCTGTTCCTACCACAGAGAAGGTAGGAGGGAGGGTGGTGAAACACTGATGGCCAGCGATGTGGGTGTTTTCATGCGTGGGACCCAGTGGCTCTTGTTAACCACGGGAGGTCCAGCAGGGGGACTCCAGTGTTAAATGCGCCTGCGACCAGGTTCATGGCCAGAGAAAAGCGAGGAGGGTGCACGGAGGGAGGGGGAGAATGGTTTTCACGGACCGAGATTAATTTAATAAAAAATAAATAAATTAAGTGCCAGGCATGGTGCTCAGTGCCTTATGAAAGAGGTCTCATTCGGTCCCCATACCTATTAGGTAAGGAGGGTGCAATCACTGCCCTTTCTACAGATGAAGAAACTGAGGCTCACAGTAGAGAAGCAATCCACTGAAACCCACAAGGCTAATGTGTAGCCAGGCTAGGATTCACGCCAGGGTCTGTCCCGTTCTGCAGCCCCTTCTCCATAAACCCGCACTGGACCGCCTCACAGCGAATGCACAGGACACACATGGCCCCATACCCAGGGCCTAAATCAACACTGATGAGAAAACCCATAACAGGCTGCGGCTCAGCCCTGGCCCCAGACCCCTGACCCTGACTGGTCCTATCTGACTGGTCCCTGCCCTCGGCCACACTCTGAACCTCCGTCTTCAGCAGAACCCTAATCACATTTACAGAATCTACAAAGAACTGTTGTTCCCTTGGGTTGTTTACAAATGGTCCTGTGTGGGAGGTCGGTTTGGGAAGTGATGGAAGGTCAGGACCGTTAACTCTCTGAGTCATTGCTCTCTGCCCAGCCCTTGGTCAAGTGTTCGAGGCATATCTGGAAGATAAACATTGCCAGATCCCTACTCCTCTGCCTCAGTGGCACCCTCCTTCCCTCTGGCCTGGCCTAAGACTTTCTCCGTGGATAAGGCAACAAAGGCACTCCCAACATTGGCAGATGCTCCGCAACTGGCCGACGGTAACTCAGAGTAGGTAACCCGTGAATGCTCCGCACCCACCAGAACACTGGGATCTATTTCTCCCCATCGCCAGAAACACGGAAGACTCAGCATGACGTAGTTTCTTCCACAGACATGAGCCTCACGACCCCCAAGGAGCCCCCTGAGTTTTGAGGATTTATTTTTCCAGAAAAGTAACCTTCATGTTGAAACCAAAATATCCCACCTTGTAATTTTCACCTAATTCTCTTCCCACTAAGGTAAATGTGCTACCTCTTCACATGACAACCTGCCAAGTTCAAAAGCACTTCTATGGGGGCGCCTGGGTGGCTCAGTCAGTTAAGCATCCGACCTTAGCTCAGGCCATGATCTCATAGTTCGTGAGTTTGAGCCCCATGTCAGGTTGTGTGCTGACAGCTCAGAGCCCGCTTCAGATTCTGTGTCTCCTTCTCTCTCTGCCCTGCCTCTGCTTGCGCGCTCTCTCTCCTAAAAATAAATAAACATTAAAAACATTAAAAACAAAATAAAAGCACTTCTCTGTATAAAAGGTGAAACTCAAAACTTCAGGGATCAGGGACAGTAGCCAGTATCAGAACATCAATTTTACCTCCCACCAATAGGTGGCGATAGCAGTCGGCTACGGTGTATCCCATTTAACTTCACCAACAAACGGTTGGTAAAAGTCCTGTGAACCCAACATGTTTTTAAGTAAAGGAGCTTTCTGCCCTTGAATGCAGCAACGATATGTTCCCTGATTATTTTTTCCAGGATAAATATTCTAAGCTCCTTCAAACGATCTTTATAATGATAGCGTCTTTCAGAGTTTCCTCATTTCACTGTGTGTCAACATCTCCCTTAAATAAAGCACCCCAAACTGGACACATAACTCCAGAGGGGGTCTGAGATGTCCAGAATGACATTTGTTTTGATAATTATCAGACGTAAGCCTGGATTCTAGCTACGTGACCTTGCTTGACTCTCTTCATTTCTTTGTCTTCTGATCTGTAAAACAGGAGTTCCAAGCTCCATGGGGATGTGGAGAGAATTAGCAGAGATAACACATGTAATACAGTTAGCACAGTGGCCGTGCACAAAGTCTGTTGAGATTACCCTGGGTTCATGCAAACAAATAGCTCATTACCCTACTGGCAGTCATACCACATCCCCCAAACCTCTTTCAGACTTAGTATTATGCTTGTTTCCTGTTCAACCAAAGCCCTGAGGTTGGTAAGCGGAAGGGCTTTCTAAGCTGCAAAGAGCTTCGGAAATATAAGGCCAGAGCAGGTGCATTACGCCGCTGACAATATTATGAGCAGCCGCTGCCCAGTAACCAGGCCTCCATTACGCTCTTGTGCAAATGTCATTTTGAATTTAAGCACAAGACTCTGCACTGGGCCCTGTTAACCTTGATCTTGTGGATGTGGGCCCTCAGGCGAGAAATTCCAGCTCCTTCTGGGTGCCTCTTGAGAACTCTCGGTGCTCTGTCACCACGGAGCGTGTTGTCTATGTGCTCATGACCCAGCGAGGGCTTTGGGGTCAGGCAGACGTGGATTTTGATCTTGGCCTCACCGCTGACCAGCTCTGTAGGCCTGGGTGTTCTCATTTGTAAGGCAGGGATGACAGCCTTTATCAGTGAGATATATCAGTGAGATATAGTTACCCAGCAGGGTGCCCGGTGGATGGTGGGTGAGTGGTAAATGTCAGCTCCTGGCCCCTCTTCTTCTTTTTCTTCTTCTGTCCTCAGTCTGTGCTCCCCCTGCTCTCCTCGGACTTTGAGCTCCCAGTCCTCCACCTGGTCAACTGTTTGCTGCATTTGGCCAAACTCGAGTACGAACAGGGAAGTCGGAGAACCAAACCATGAAGACGGCATCCCAGGGAAGGGAATGGAAGAGAGATTCCCTAGAACTTCTGGAGGGCTTGACCTGCCCTTGCATTTCCACTGAAGAATAGTGAAACCTCTGCCAGGAAGGAGAAAGTCCC
The DNA here is from genome assembly GCA_004023785.1 of Mungos mungo. Lineage (NCBI taxonomy): Eukaryota > Metazoa > Chordata > Mammalia > Carnivora > Herpestidae > Mungos > Mungos mungo. Next base: position 36,177 of record PISW01001120.1, on the reverse strand, counting down.
AAAGGGACCGGCAGAGCATGAGGGCGGCTGGATGGAGAGGGAAGAACGTGCCACCGATTCGTAACTCGGGGTGAGAACCAGGAGACCAGGGTCCCTGTTGCCACTGACTGGCCATGTGACTTTGGAGACTCCTCTCCCTTCTCTGGACCTCAGTTTTCCTGTCTGTAAAATGACCCTGTTTGCAGGTGATCGTTAAGGGGATTTTCAAGTCTGTGGTTCTATTACATTGCGGCCATTCATAGCTTATCTTAAGAACAAGAGTTTTATTTTTTTCTATAATTTTTTAAATGTTTATTTTTTGAGAGACAGAGAGACAGAGGGAGCAGGGGAAGGGCAGAGAGAGAAGGAGACACAAAACCTGAAGCAGGCTCCAGGCTCTGAGCTGTCGGCACAGAGCCTGACGCAGGCTTGAACTCGTGAACCGCGAGATCATGACCTGAGCCAAAGTCGGCCACTCAACCGACTGAGCCACCCAGGCACCCCAAACCAGTGGTTTCCAAAAGCTCATTCATCTTTGCAGATATTGATCTGGAGATGTTAGGACAGGGAAAACAGCGTGTGCAGTTTGGGCTGGAAGGCAGGAATCCTTCCTCAAAGGACACTGAGACTGGGAACAAACCAAGGAGAACACAGAGACGTTTTGACTTGTCAGCAGCATTGCATAGGAGACCCTTAGGAACAAGCCTTCAAACATTCTGTTGACCCAAGTCTACTTGAACCCTAATGGGCCACCAGCTAGACTCTCCATTCTTGTCAGGTTTTGCATCATCTCCCCCACCCCATCTGCCATATCTGCATGACTCTGTCCCACTGTGTGTCACAGCTCCCAAAGGTGAGGTCTGAACTGGCTTAATGCTCTCCCGAATTTGGGGTCATACACAATTACAACCTGAATACACATTCCTTGGGGTTGGTTCCCAGAAACTAGGAAGTACATTTCTTGGGTCATGTATTTATCCATTCTTTTACCCACCCAGCCCCTCATGGACCCAGCCACTCACCCGTCTCCTATAAACACATTCATCCTTCCACCTGTTCTTCTGCCCATTTCCCCCGTCATTCATTCATTCATTCATTCATTCATTCATTCGGCTAGGACCACTGTGTACACAGCACTAAGAGGATTCAAAGAAAGACCATGGGGATCACACCCAGAGGTCAGATGCAGAGGATGGGAATGGAGTTGTTTCCTTTAAGAATCTTTTCTCCAGTCAATGTTTAGTGGGGATCATCCCGGCTCACGCCTTGCCCAGCCCTGATCACTAAGGTGCCTAATACACTGAAGTCCAAAGGAAAAAGCAGTGGCCTTTGGATCTGGAAGGCTGGCTTTCAAGCTCACCATATCTTTTAAATCTTTTTTTTATCCACCCTGCCAAATTCCGGCGTGAAGACCCTTCCTTTCTGATTTTTGTGGCCCACGCTGTAAAGAAAGGTGCCCCAAAGAGCTTCTAACCAAGCCCTGCAAACCTGGAAAGTTCCACGTACGAAGAGTTATAAATAGAAACCCCAGAGGAAAGGGGCCACAAGGCAGATTTGTGCCCTGTGCCAAAAGGGCAGCACAGGCCATTCCAGGAGTCAGCGGGAGGGAGACCTGTGGGCGTTGTGGTGGAGACCGACCGAGAGCCGGAATGTGACCCGTGGCTTCCATTTGCCCCTGGGTCTTGGGGCCCAACCTAAGGGCCAGCTCCCCAAAGTCCTCAAAACACATCTGAGCCTTCATGCAAGTCTCCGTGTGTCTCACTGTCTCGAAGGGGGAAGAAGTTTAAAAGGTTAAAATGTTCATACCTCTATGTGAATATGTCAGAGGGAAGTAATTAATTCCTCCTTGACATACTTGTCAGGGAGGGAAGGGAAGGGTCATTTAAGGAGACACTGACAAAGCGCTAGGTGCTGGGTGTCCATGTATTTTCTTATTTAATTGGTACAACGAGGCAGGTCTTCTAATCTCCACTTTGCTGACCGGAAGCAGAGGCTCAGAGAGGTTAAGTAATTTGCCCAAAGTCTTACAGCAAGCCGGTGGAGGAGGTGCGTATCAAACCCACACCTTCCACCTTGAGGCTGCCCATGGCCGCCAAGCCTCATGGGAGGTAAGCAATGTTCCTGGGGACACACTGTGCTTCCTCTTCTTCCTACTTGTGAATAGTTTGAGCCCAAGAGGTAGAACGAACCTCCGGTGGATGCAGGGTGGACGGTTTACACCTGATCATTCTTTGTTGGGGGGCTGCCCGTGCATTGGCCAGCATCCCCGGCCTCTACCCACTGGATGCCAGCAGCAACCCTAGGTTGTGAGAGCCAGAAGCGTCTCTAGACTTTCCACACGCCTCCTGGGAGCCAAATCGCCCCAGGCCGAGAACTACTGGAGTCAAGCAATCTGCCCGCGTCCTGACAGTCCCCAGTCTTCGCGATCCAAGAAAGTCCAGACCACCCGGAAAATGTCCTGTCTGTACTTACATCTATGGACAGACGCTCAGGAGTGACAACAACGGTGACAACAGCTGCCAGTTCACCCAGGGCCCTGCTGTATCCCCACTCCTACGCCGGGCACTTCCTATGCACTTCCTCATGTCTATTACCTGTACCTTCCAGAGGACAGACCTGAGGCCCCGGAAGTTGGGTAACCGGCCCACGGTCTCAGTGCCGATATATGGCCGAGCCAGGAGGCGTTCGTTTCCTAGGGCTGCTGTAAAGACTTATCACAAAGGAAGGGACTTAAAACAACACAAATTAATTTCCTGACGGTTCTGGGCGTCAGAAGTCTAGATTGGTGTCACTGGGCTAAAAGCGAGGTGTGGGCAGGGCCGTGTTCCTTTAGGAGGCTTTAGGGGAGAATCTTGTCTCCTCGTCTTTTCCAGCTCAGGCAGGTCACTGGCATTCCTCGGCCCTCCAGCTCCACCTCCAAGCTCACAGCGCCTCTCCGTCCCTGACCTCTGCTTCTGTCACCTCGCCTCCTTCTCTCTGGCTCTCCTGCCCTGCTCTTCCAAAGGCGCTGTGATGCTATCAGCCCCACCCAGACAGTCCAGGATAATTTCCCCTACCTCATAACCGTTCATTTATTTTTTTTAATTTTTAATGTTTATTTTTTTTCAGAGAGAGAGAGAGAAAGAGAGACAGTGTGAGTAAGGGAGGGGCAGAGAGAGAGGGAGACACAGAATCGGAAGCAGGCTCCCAGCTCCTAACTGTTAGCACAGAGCCTGTCGCTGGGCTCAAACTCGCAAACCGTGAGATCATGACCTGAGCCGAAGTTGGCCGCTTAACCGACTGAGCCACCCAGGCGCCCCTCATAATCGTTAAATTAATCACATCGCCCAACTCCTCTTTTCCTTGTAAGGGAATATGATCCCACATTTTGGGGATTAGGATGCGGGTCCCTCCGGGGGCCATCACTCAGCCCAATACATAGAACCTGGACTCTCATCTCTCCAGCCCCAAGGTGTGTATTCAGTCCACTCCTGCCGCCCCTCCTGTGCCGGAAGAGGTGCACCTGGACACTGTGGGGATGTGGAGGTGGATCATGTAGCCAGAGAATGGTGGGCACCAGCTCGCATCGGGAAAGAGCCTGTGAGAAATGCTATGGGCAGGAGCAGAGAGAGTCCTGGGGACCCCGGGTCAGCTTGAGCACAGGTGCAGACGTGGGCTCAGGGGGGCAACTCCTGCCATGCAAGCTGATTTCCCGTAAGCCTCAGCACCTACCTCCAACCTGAGCTTCATACGCACCCATCCGTAGTTCATCGGTCCTGAAGGACCACCCCCGTCCGGCCCTGCCAGCCAGGATTTGGTCCCATCTCCGTGATTTGTTTGCCCAGTTAACTGGGAATCATTCTCAGTTTTTTCCTTTTCAAATCTCCCCCCTGCCAGGGGCTTAGAAAGTCTTCAGTCTTGTGTCTCCACTCCCCGCCCTGCTCTGGTGGGGGAGGGTGCCTTCAGCTGTCTGGCCCCTCCAGGAGCCCCCCAATCCCTTCACACTGAGTGGGTGAGCCAGGCTCTCTCGTCCTGGACAGGCAGACCTGTGGCTTTGTCCAGCGGCTCTCGCGCTCTGCAGTGACTTAGGGATGGTTTTTCCAGGCTGCGGGCACAACAAATCACCTGGCCCGTAGGAAACCGACAGGTAAAACACAGATTCAGCTTTGCGTCATCCTGGGAGAAACAAAGTTTGGCATCTATTATTACCTTTTTTTTTTTAATGTTATTTATTTTCTGAGAGAGAGAGAGAGAGAGACAGTGTGAGCAGGGGAGGATCAGAGAGAGAGAGAGGGAGATACAGAATCCAAAGACAGGCTCCAGGCTCTGGGCGGTCAGCACAGAGCCAGACGTGGAGCTTGAACCCACGAATTGCGAGATCATGACCTGAGCTGAATTCTGATGTTTAACTGACTGAGCCACCCAGGCACCCCTATTGTTCTCTTTTAAAAACTGCAGAGAGGGGGCGCCTGGCTAGCTGGGTCGGTAGAGCATATGACTCTTGAGCTCAGGATTTCGAGTTTGAGCCTCGCGTTGGGTGTCGAGATTACTTTAAAAAACAAAATCTTAACAGAAAACAACTGCAGAGAACTTTCTGGTTACACACAGCAGATGGAGGGAGAAGAAACACTCATCTCTGCGCCCTCCCCAAACCCGCATGGATGACAGTAAAGGAATCAAGATGTATATGCACACGGCCAAAGGGAAAGAAGGGAAGAAGCCACATTGGAGAGGCCGACCCTGGTTTGAAAGCTGGACAAGCTGATGGTTGGGTGTGACTTTGCACGTGGAAAAGGCCGAGGTCCAAACCCGCAGATGGGGGGACCCGACAAATGTGGATCGTACCGAGGAAGCTCAGGAAAGCTCACAGATGCCCCCAAAAGTCAGGGTGCCGTGTGGGGCTGAAAAGAGGAAGATGGAAGTTTGGAAGAGGAGCGGCTCAGCTCGAGCCCCGCTCCCCCATCCTCCCTGCCATCCGCCTCTGTGTGCTGCACAACACGGTGAGACCTGCACTGCCCTAGGTGACAGCCACCCAAATTTAAAGGAAAACTAAGTAAATTTCAATAAAATTACAGGTCAGTGCCTCAGTCACAACAGCCACAACTCAAGGGCTCTGTGCTCACTGTGGCCCCCTGTTGGTCAGTGCAGGGTCCACAGCACACAGTTCTACTGGGCAGCACTGCCCTAGACCCTGGCCTTCCAAAATGTGGCCGGTGGATCAGCAGCATCAGCAACTCCGAGGACCTTGATAGGAATGCAGAATCTCGGGCCGTGTCAGGAATACTGGATAAGAATCTGGACATGAATCCACCTTTTACAAGATCCCTAGGTGATTCAATGCACATCTGACTTTGGGACTCAGCGGAGAGAAAGCTGGCAGCAGTGGTGGTCAATTCCTGACTGAAAAGGAGGCGAAGGGAAAGTCTAAATCCTGCAGTGTGGGGCTCACCCAGTCCCCTCAGCTTGGACAGCCAGGCTGAACTTCCAGGCAGGAAATCAGAGAGGGGCTGGGGAGCCTGACCAGCCAAAGAGAAGAGACACAGATACTGAATGAAGTTACAGGATCCTCCAATGAAATGACCCCGTTCCTGCCAATCAGCCAATGAGGTCATGAGTTGAAAAGCCCACCCCCCAAACCCAGAGCTTCCCATGACTTTTTTTTTCAGTGAGCTTTTTAGGGTCACTTGGGTGGCTCAGCTGGTAAAGTGTCCAACTCTTGGTTTCGGCTCAGGCTGCAATCTCACCGTTGGTGGGATTGAGCCCCACTTTGGGCTCTGTGCTGCCAGCTTAGAGCCTGCTTGGGATTCTCTCTCTCCCTCTCCCTCTCTCAGAATAAATACACTTAAAAAACAGCAAATGTGGGGTGCCTGGGTGGCTCTGTCAGTTAAACGTCTGACTTCGGCTCAGGTCATGATCTCATGTCTCATGGGTTCAAGCCCAGTGGCGGACTCTGTGTTGACAGCTCAGAGCCTGAAGCCTGCTTTGGGTTCTGTGTTTCCCTCTCTTTGTCCCTCCCCAGCTCACAGTGTGTGTGTGTGTGTGTGTGTGTCAAAAAAATATAAACATTAAAAAAACAAAAAAACCCAATAAATGAGCTCTTTAATGCTTTACTCTTAAACAAAAACAGATAGTCAAGGGTCAATAGACCTTTGGAGGGAAAAGCCTCAAACATGATTGAACAGACAGCAAACAAACAATTGAACAGCTGGAGGCATTTAAAACAAGCAGACAGGGCAGTGGGGTGGCTCAGTCAGGTAAGCCTCCGACTTTGGCTTAGGTCATAATCTTGAGGTTTGTGAGTTCGAACCCTTCCTTGGGCTCTGTGCTGACAGCTCAGAATCTGGAGCCTGCTTGAGAACTACCCTATGACCCAGCAATTGCGCTACTAGGTATTTATCCAAGGGATGCAGGTGCTCTGATGGGAAGGGGCACGTGCACCCCAATGTTTACAGCAGTGCTATCGACAATAGCCGAAGTATGGAAAGAGCCCAGGTGTCCATCGATGGACAAATGGATAAAGAAGACGTGGTGTATACATACAATGGAGTATTATTCGGCAATCAAAAAGAATGGAGTCTTGCCGTTTGCAACTACGTGGATGGAACTAGAGGGTATGAAGCTAAGTGAAATTAGAGAAAGACAAACATCATATGACTTCACCCATATGAGGACTTTAAGGCACAAAACAGATGAACAGAAGGGAATGGAAGCAAAAATAAAAACAGGGAGAAGGACAAAACATAAGAGACTTAAATACAGAGAACCGACAGAGGGTTGCTGGAGGGGCTGTGGGCTAAATGGGTAAGAGGCATTAAGGAATCTACTCCTGAAATCACTGTTGCACTAAGTGCTAACTTCGATGTAAATTAAAATATAAATAAATTATTAAAGAAAAGAGAATATCTCATACATATCTGTAGATTAAAAAAAGAATAATAAGGTCAAATACACACAAAAGGACCCACAATCAGACGAAATCAGAATTTGACAGCCGTGGTACCAGGAGCTCTGAGACAAGGCTCCAAAGTTCTGAGGGAAATCCGTTTCCAGCCAAGTGCACAGCAAGCCAAACTAAATACTGAGTGCAAGGGTAGAAGAACGACATTTTCTGCCATGTGAAGCTTAAAAAAAAAAATCCACCCACCCCAGGCACCTTTCCGTAGGCTGCTCCGGAGGACTGGCCCCGCCGACCGGGAAGAACAAACAAGGCGTGAGAAGGACACAGGCCCGGGGACCCGGGGGAGCCCAGCACGGTGCCCTGCGGCAGCCTGGGGGTCACCTGCCCTGCTTGTGGGAGGACAGAGGTGTGTGGGGTTCCGCCAGCCAGAGAAAGGGAAATGTGGCTTTTCTGATCTGCGGGTCCAAACTGAAAGGAAATCCACTCTTCTCTGGGAGAGTTTGGGGAATGAGTTTATGATAGAAAAGCTTCCCCCAAGGGCTGGAGGAACCAAACGCCTCCCTTCGAACCCCTGCCTCTATTTCTCATTCATCCCTCCCCACGGCCCCTGGGGTGGTCTTGGGGGGACAAGTCCTGTGGTCGCAGGACTCCAAGGAATTACTGAATCCACGGCCCTCCCCTTACACAAGAGGAAACCGGGGCATGGAGGCAGGAAAGTCCGTGGGCAGTTCACATGGTACGTTTTCAAGAACTCCCTGTTGACGCATATGAAACAAGATCAGCGAGAACCAAACCAAACCTAAAGGAACTGGGCTGGTGGGCGACCGAAGGGACGCCACCCCGTCCTCGAGTTTGCTCTCAGCTCTGCTCTCGGCCACCTGCTGCTGCCTGAACTACGTTTCTGAAAAGTACACATTGGGGATTTCTGAGCGGCTTCTAACCAGCTATTATTAGAAGCAAGAACAAATAGATGCAATTGAGCTTTGTACCCCGTGGCCCCGGCGATTGCAAACTTCTAGGGGGAAGAAAGTCAGGGGGAGGGAGGGCTGGGCAAAAACCAAGCCCAGTGGGCATCAGACGTCTCCTTGGAACCAGGCGTGCCCTGACCCCCAGTGCTCTTGAGTGGCTCCTTATTACTGTTTTTAAGAACCAAGGCCAGTGCCTCTTACACCCCCAATAAACTGGACTTGTCCCTAATACCAACCTTTCAATGGCCTTGCTTTTTTTTTAAGTGCTTATTTTTGAGAGCATACAAGCAGGAAGGGGGCAGAGAGAGGGGGACAGAGGATTCCAAGCAGGGCTTGAACTCACACGAGTTCTCGCTGATCTCACAAACCACGAGATCACCACCCAAGCATGAGCGGGATGCTCAACCGACTGAGCCACCAGAGGACCCTCGGTGGTCTTGCTTTTGATGCTCTGTCTCTCCCTCTGCCTTTTCCAAGGGTTTGGCTAACCTCAAGCTGTTGGAAACTCATGAGTTTAGGATGTAAACGCCCTCTGGAGTATCTGTACTTTCGCACGGAATTCTAGGAAGCTTAGTGCTTTCTAGTTTTAACATGTGACGCCCTTGCCTGGTCTGTGGACTCCCTATCTTACCTATTCAATGAGCCGCCACCTCACCTCTGACAGGGGTGCCTGCTGCCGGGGGTGGGGGGGACCCTGGGCCAGAAGTCACGAGTGCCTCTGTAACTTCCTTGCTGTGTGACGTTGGGCAAGTCGCTTGTTCTCTCTGGACTTTGACTTGTTCTCCTGCAAAACGCACAGCTGGGACCCAGTGGCCTCCCTCTCATGCCCCTTCCATCTTGTGACTCGCCCAGCGTCCCTGTTTGGTTCGGCCACAGCCCCTCAGCCTCTCCAACTCTCGCGGGCCTCCCACACCCTCCATTCCAGAGGAAACACCCCTGCCCTTTCCTGCCCGCGCCCGGGCCTGGCAGGCGCTGGCCTGCAGAGGACAGGAGCCTGCGGTGAGAGCAGGCTGGCCCCCGGCCAGTCACAATAGGCCCTGAGACACAGAGGGGCATTTGTCTGGGCGACCCGCGGTGTCTTTTAAACCCTCGCTCTGGCCTCTGGCCCAGGGCCTCTCCCTTCTCCCCGCCCTCTCGGGGGGCAGCGGCAGCCCCCAGCCTCGTTAGGAGGTGGGGTGTGGACGATGCACAGACCCGAGCGTCCCCTCCATAGGTGGGAAAATGGGCAGACGGAGGCTGGGAAGAAGGGCAGGGGCGCATACATGCCGGGTGGCCCAGGCGACCGTGGCACAGTGCGGGCGGAGGGTGCAGCCGTGGGGAGGGTGGGGGAGGAGAGGGCTAGTCCCTGACTCCCCCACTGACGAGGCAGGCGACTGTGAGCAAGGCACTTCCTTCTCCGTTCCAGGCCTCAGTTTCCTCAGCTTTCAAATGGGAGTGATTGTCCCACCTTTCTGCTGTGAGGACCAAATTAAATAAAATGATGGACTTGCAAATAGTGTGTTGTCATAAGGAAAGCGTTTGGACTCGGACCCAAGCCCAAATCCCACCTCTGACATCTCTTTATAAAAAAAAAATTTTTTATACAGTTTATTTACTTTTGAGACAGAGAGAGAGAGAGAGAGACAGAACACAAATGGCGGAGGGGCAGAGAGAGAGGGAGACACAGAATCCGAAGCAGGCTCCAGGCTCTGAGCTAGCTGTCAGCACAGAGCCCGATGTGGGGCTCGAACCCACAAACTTCGAGATCATGACCTGAGCCAAAGTCGGAAGCCCAACCGACTGAGCCACCCAGGTGCCCCCCACCTCTGTCATCTCTAAACTCACTCTCCTGGGCAGCTCAGTGACCCTCCAGGAGTCTCACTTTCCTCATCTGAGGTGACGAAGCTGGGTGTGCGGCTGGACCAGAGTGTGAGGCTCCATGGAGAGCTGACAGAAAGCACGCTGCCCGGCAAAGGCGTCTGAAGAACGAAGAACCGGCCAGGGCCGCGTCATGACTGTTGTGGGCCTCCCCCCGCCCCCCCCCCCGCATAATACATTTTCATGGGCTCTAAATATTTTCTAAATCTCCCAGTCTAGGAGGACTGCAGGCAGGCAGGCCGGAAGGATCCAAGGCCCCGAGTGTGTGAGGGGGGCCTGGTTTGCCAGAGGCTGGGGAGGGGTACCCTGGGCACTTGCTCCTGCTGGGCCCCCCTCTGTGCCGAGCTCTGTGCTGAAGCCTTTGCGCCCACAATCTCATCCAATCCGTATTGCACCCATTCTGCTTTTTCTTCATCCAAGGAAATGGAGGCTCAGAGAGGCCCAGCAATCCACCCGACGTCACAGAGCTACCAGAGCAGGGCTGGGACCTGTCTTCTGCTTCCCACACTAGGGACCTCTCCGCACCCTCCCTGCCCTCCTCGAAGTTGGAGAGAACGTGGAAGAGACTTCTAGGGCGTGCAGAAGGTGCAAGGTGTGTGAGTCTGGGGTCCAGGGAAATACAAAAACGAGCAAGAAGGATGTAAAGGGTGTGCAGGGGCACCTGCCCCCTCCCGGGGGTGCTGAGCTACACGGGACAGGGAAGCGAGGACGGGGGCAAGGGCCTTTGTGGGCCAGCGTGTCCCCAGGTGACCCCGAGGGAGCCAGGCCAGATGGGGCTGTTACTAAACACACTAATAGGTGCTTCGTTTCCTTGCCCCGCTGCCCAGAGCCACACCTGTTTGCCCACAAATGACAGCAGGTGCCGCGCTCGGCCAGAGCCTGCCCTGTTCAGGGCCCACCGAAGGTCTCAGGAGAGACGGGCTCAGAGTCCCGGAAGTGGCTGATTGTGGGGGCGGGAGCCTCGGGCCCTGGAGTTCACCAAGGGAGGGGGGATTCCTGGTTGGGGAGAGTGCCCTATCTGCACCCAGTCACACCGCGGCCAGCCGGAGTGAGATACGCCGAGTGTGACCCTCCATCCCACAGTGGAGGGGACCGAATGGGCCTTTGCACTCTCAAGACCCATCAGCTGCATGGCCGCCCGACAGAACTTCGTAGCAACAAGTCTGACCCTGCTCTCCCCTGCCTAGACCTTCAGCGGCCTCTCGTCAGCTCAGATGAGTCAAGTCCAAACTCCTCAGCGGGTGTTTTTACTGCCTGGCTGCATGTGACGTGGGCTTTCCAATATGGCAGCCACTGGTCACATGTGGCTCCTGAGTTCTGGAACTATGGCTGGTCTGAATGGAGGGGTGTTGCATCTGTAAAACACCCATGGGACCTCAAGGACTTAGTACAAAATAGAGAGAATTTAAAATATCTCATTCGTAATTTTTTAACTTTGTTTACCTGTTTGGTAATATTTGGGATAAACTGAGTTAAATCAAATATATTCTCAAAATGTATTTAGCCTGTTTCTTCTTTTAATGTTTATTCATTTTTGAGAGACAAAGGGAGACAGACACAAGCGGCAGAGGGGCAAAGAGAGAGGGAGACACAGAATCTGAAGCAGGCTCCAGGCTCCAAGCTGTCAGCACAGGCTGAACAGTGAGGCTTGAACCCATGAACTGCGAGACCATGACCTGAGCCGAAGTTGGGCGCTTAACCGACTGAGCCACCCAGGTGCCCCTTCACCTGTTTTTTTTTTTACCTTTTAACTTTATACTTTTTAAATGTGGCTACTAGAAAATTTAAAACTACATGAGTGCCTCACATAACATCGCATTGGGCAATACTTAAGTATACCCTGTTCTTCTCTTTGCTGCCTCCCCATCGACACTAACTCATTCATTTGTTCATGCACGCATCCCCTCAGCAAGTACTCACTAATCGTATGCTATGTGCTAGAGACAGTGCTCAACAGTGGAGACAAAAAGGAAACAAGATAGGTCCTGCATGTGAGCCCACACGGAATTTAAGGACTACACTTTACGTCTACTCCAATCTAGAACATACAGGGGTTGACAAGTCTTCTGCACGGTATCTGGGTCCCATAGACCTTACTCTCCTCTCTGTCCGAGCTCAGCCCTATTAGTCCCTCCCATCCCTGCCGCGGGACCTTTGCATGTCCTCACCTACTGACACACACCTGATACTTTACCCCAAGCATCACTCCAAATCCCCGTGCTGCACCCTCTTACAGCGCCATGTCCCTCCCTCCCCACTGGTTAGGTAGCATCGTCCGTTTGATGGATGTTCATGTCCCACGACAGATTCAGCTCCATGAGTGCAGGGCTGTGTCTGGTTTGTTTGTTTGTTTTACCTTTTGAATCCCTAGAGACTTGACAACTTCTTGGTGCGCTGTAGGTATGAACACAGAGCTGCTGAATGAAATAAGCCAGTGGGCTGTGTGAAGGAGCTGAGGGTGTCTGGTCATTGCTGGCTGAATGGCTGTATCGAGCGAGGATCAAGTGCAGAGCATCCGGCCATCCCTTCCTGCCACGTGGGGCTGCCACGTGCAGGCTGTGAGTGCTGAAGCTCAGAGAAGGGGCACTGAGGAGGGCCCTGGGGGCGGGGGGAGGGCAGGCTGCCTGGGAAGGTGGAGTTTGAGCGGCACCAAGTGGTCACTAAATTCTTGGGCTGGGGGGGGGGGACAGAGTGACCTGGGTCTGAATCCCAGTAATATCATATCAGCTGATAGTGGTTCTAAGTGCTAGGCTCTCTACTAAGTACTTTATGTTTCTTTGAATGTCTCATCCACCAGAAGTGGAAACATATTACCATTAAAATTTTTCATATGAAGACACTGAGGCCAAGGTGCCTGGGTGACTTAGTCACTCAGTGCCCAGATTGAACATCTGACCCTTGATTTTGGCTCAGGTCATGATCTTGCAGTGGTGGGATCAAGCCCCGTGTTGGCATCCACACTGAGCATGGAGCTTGCTTGGGATTTCTCTCTCTCTCTCTCTCTCTCTCTCTCTCCTCCTCTCTTTCTCTCTCCCTTTGCTCCCACCTTCTTTCTCTCTCTCAAAATAAATAAATAAGCATTTAAAAAAAGCTAAAAGATGTTCTTTAAAAAAAGAAAGAAAGAAAGAAAGAAACTGAGCCCTAAGGAGGTTAAATAACTTGTCCAAGGTCAGCAATTGAGATGGGGCATGGATTCAGGCAATCTGACTTAGAGTCTGTTCCATATTTTGAGGGTTCAATGTTAGAATAAGCATTTAATGATCACTTACTATGTGCCATGCAGTTTTCTAAAAACTTTACAAATTATTATTATTATTATGATTGTTATTGCTATTATATTTTACTGGGATTTTTTTTTTTTTGAGAGACAGAGAGAGACAGCGTGAGCAGGGGAGGGTCAGAGAGAAGGGGAGATACAGAATCCGAAGCAGGCTCCAGGCTCTGAGCTGTCAGCACAGAGCCCGATGCGGTGCTCGAACCCATGAACCGTGAGATCATGACCTGAGCCGAAGCCGGACACTTAACTGACTGAGCCACTCAGGTGCCCCTACTGCGATTTTCTTAAATGTTTATTTTTGAGAGAGAGAGAGAGAAAGAGACAGAGTGCAAGTGGGAGAGGGGCAGAGAGAGAGAAGAAGATACAGAATCTGAAACAGGTTCCAGGCTCTGAGCTGTCAGCACAGAGCCTGACATGGGGCTCGAACCTACGAACTGTGAGATCATGACCTGAGCCAAAACAAGAGTCAGATGCTTAACCAACTGAGGCCCCCAGGCGTCCCTTTTGCTGGAGAGAAGCCAGCACCCCTGCTCTCTCAAGAATCCCTCTTACAGATGTGTGTGAGAGGTTGAAAACCAGAAGTACCAAAGCCAGATGGACCCGGCTCTGCTGGGTGCCCTTTGGAAAGTTATTTAACCTCTCTGGACCTCCATTCCTTTCTGTAAAAGCAAGGTAATAAATGGGACGTCCTGGATGGGGTTGCTGTTTGGGGGAAATGAGATCATGACCATAAATCCCCTGGTGTGGCGTTTGGCGTGAAGCCGAACTTGAATAGATGCACTTCTCTCCCCTCGGCCGTGTCTAGGAGGAGCTCCCCTAACCCCTGGTCTCCCCAGAGTCAAGGCTAACATCGACAAACTGATGGAGAACCACCAAGATCCTGGAAGTCCTAGGTCAATAAGGTGAGGGAGGAAGAAGACGAGAGGAAAACGTGAAGCTAGTCAGTTTCAAAATGTGTCTAGGACGGAGAAACACGAGTGATTATAATGTATGTCCTTCTCCTTCCCGCTGTGTCAACTTGGGGTTATAAGACTGAACGTCTCTGTGAGGTACCCCTTGGGGGCCTCCAGGAGGCAGGGCTGGCCGTGACATAAATAAATATTTCTGTGCTCTCTGCCCCCGGGCTCAGCTTCTGAGCAAACACCACAACCCGCCAGGGAGGCCGCCGCGACAGGGAGGAAGCTGGGGCTGGACTGTGGAGCTGGAAACCGGATTGTGCAGCGAGTTCTGGGCTGGGAGTCAGGAGACCGTGTTCTGGGCCCGGCTCCGCCTCAGAGGACGTAGACATTAGGTGATGAGCTTTTGTGGGACAGTGACCTGGGAGGAGACATTCCATATGGGCCGGGAGCCACCAAACCCTCCGTCACTTCTCTTTGCAGATAGAATAAAGCCCCCGCCCCTCCCTGACCTGGCATTCAAGGCCCTTCTTCTCCAGCCCCCTCTCCCATCCCACCTTGGCACCCACACCCCCCACACCTTGGCTCTTTGGGACTATTGAGTTTTCCTTCCCACAAGGTTTGTCCCCTCTCTTGGGAGGTACTCTGTCCCCTGCGAACTGGCCATGAATCTGGGCTCAGAATCTGGCTGAGCAGAGTCACCTCGGGTTCGTGACTTAACCTCTTTTGAGCTTCTTTCCTCCTGTGCAAGCTGGCCTTTGTGATTCCTACTAACTCCTTATTGCAACAGTCAAATGAGATAATAATTGTTCATAATAAGTGCCAGTAACTTCTGCTGCTGTATAAACTGGGCACGTGTAAGGCCTTTTCGTGCAAAAGTTATTTAGCCCTGAGCGCCAACCCCCCGGGGCAGAGAGCCCGCACAGTGGGCACCAGAATGCTGGTGTCCGATTCCTCCAAGGCCTGCCCAAAGCCTCCCCACCAACCTCGAGTAGGGCGATCTTTTCTGGGAATCCTCACCGCATCTCACAGGGACCTCAGTTAGAGCCCTCAGCGCACGAGAGCAGAATTAGTAGACCCGACTGTCTTTCCTTCTGTCCCAGGAGCCCCCCAGAGGACAATCCTGTCTTAGAGCCATATGGCCAGGCTTCAGCATGGGGTCTGCCATTTAAGAAGACCCCTGAATGAATCAATGAATGAATGCATATACATCGAGGCTTCATGGAAGCGGTGGCCAAGTCCCGGAAGGGTCAGCTTTGAGCATTCGCACTGAACTTTCCAGACTGTGGCTCCTGGAGCTCCAGCGATGGCCATCAGACCTGCCCCCCTCAGCTCCAAGCAGGCTCCAGAACGGTCACACTGTCCTCTGAATTCCTACATTGCTCAGGCTCAGACCCTATTTTTCTAATGGAAAAGCAGGATACTTGACCTCGTAAAGGATTTTGGGGCCATGCGGTGTCCCAGGGGGGATCTGGGAATTGCAGAATTGAGGCAGAAAAGCTGAAGACCTCCTTAAAACTCTTTTTTTTTTTTTTAAATAAAATCTGCTTTTTGCTCCTTTTCCTGCTTCTATTCTTGCTAGGACCTGCACGCCCATCCCAGTTTACATGAGCCTTGTAATGCAAAGGGCATGTGTCTTCCTTGATTTCTCTAGAAGAGATAACACCTAAGGAAAGACCAGGTGAGAAGGACCGGACAATTGCACATGTATTCTAGACCACGGCAGCACTAGACCTCTGGACGCCAAGACCCCCTGGATCCCAGGATAACACCTGAACCCCCTTCTTTGTTCTGACTGGTTCCTGGATGCCTGAAGGGCCACGTACTCTGGACCACTGTCCCCAGTAAAACCCCCAGACCCTGAACAAACACGAAATTCCCTCCGTTCTTTTCTGAGTCTCCCAGATGGTCCGTCTGTATCTTCTCTGTCTATATCCTCAATAACCTCTTATTTCTACCTCCTGCTGGCTCATGTTTAATTTCTTTTTAAATGCTTATTTTATTTTGAGAGAGAGAAAGAGCATGAGCAGGGGAGGGGCAGAGAGAATGAGAGAGAATCCCAAGCAGGCTCTACACTATCAACGCAAAGCCTGATGTGGGGCTCAATCCCATGAACCATGAGATCATAACCTGAGTTGAAACCAAGAGTCAGACACTTAACCAACTGAGCCACCCAGATGCCCCTCAAGTTTAATTTCCATCCTTTGTGAAGGATCTTCTTGGCTGGTCCCCTCTAGGTCCCTAGACCCAGCCTGCGAGCGTCAGAATGGAAGTAGAAATAGTGGAATTTCCAGACTAGTCAGTGGCTCCTGAGTCGTATTTACTTGCAGAGCACCCGGCCGGGCCAAGCACCCAGCATACAGTAACCGTCCAACAACTGCCCGGTCGATTGAGGGCAGTGTGGTTTTTGCTCCATCACGGGACTGGGCATGCCACTGTGAAGGAACAGAAGCCACTAACCTCCTCCCTGAGGACCTATTTGTAATAAAATAATTCAAAGCGTAGAGCTGCCGAGACCTCAGTCTTCTGCACAGGGTCTCTCCGCCACTCCAATACCATCGGTCACTTCTGACTTTGTCTTGACATCCAACATCTTCCATGAACTTTCCTCAGTCTTCTCCACCAGCACCGATCTCCTCCTTTCTTTCCGTCCCAGGCAGAATGAGACACTTCCCTTCTCCCGCACTCTCCAGTGCTTTCCAAGGGAAGCTGGCTGCACAGAATCTTCCATCCCACAAGATCTTCAGCAGTGTGTCCCGGCCACTCCACCCACCAAGAGGCAGAGCCTGCTTGTCCCCTCCCTGGAATCTAGGTGGGCCCTGTGATGGCTAGGACCACCGGAATATGGTGCAGTGACCCCGGCAGTTCTGGGTACAGCCCTTAGGTGGCATCTTTTGCTTCCAGAGTGTTTGATCCTGGAAACCTCCCTCCTGGAACCCAGTGGCCATGCTGTGAGACACCCAAGGTACGTGGGAGGCCACAGGTCAATGCTCTAGGTGACAGCCCCAACTATGCTCCCAACGGACAGCCAGTGTCACAGGTGGCCTTGGGCTTGAGCCATCTCGGACACCCAGGCCACCTGAGTGACTGAAACCAGGTGAGAGATCCTTAAGTGACAACCGTCCAGCTGAACCTGGTCAACCTAGAGTGCCACAAAATAATAAACCTACAGCGACAAAAAATAATAGTTACTTAAAGCCACTAAGTTTTGGAGCAGCTGGCTTCCCAGTAACACATAACCAGCACAGGACTCCAGAGCCGTCTTCCCAATGCTGCCGAGCTAAACCTGCCTCGATCATGAGACCTAACCATCCCCTCCTCCCCAGGTCACCTTTGCCACCTCTGACCTCTTTTAATACTTGTTTAAGCGAATCATGATGACTTTGTATTGAGATTCCGGGACCTACTTTTCCTTTGAAGTATTTTATCAGTTTATTTGAGACAGAAATTTCCTATCACTTTTGAAAACAGAAAAAACAATGTCAATTGCCATCAACAGAAAGCAACAAAATAAATGGCATGAAGCAGATCAATGTTACTAAATTCTAGCTGGACAGTGACCTCCCAGTGTCGAGTCCGGGGCTGGCCCTCTCTTTGTTGAAAAGATGAGCAAGTGTGTTGGTAACAGTGGAGCCAGACTCTTGAGTTCCAGGATCCGGGCAGTTACAGCAGATCAGCTTCTAGATCCTGGATCGCACAGCTCGGGCCACTGTGTCCTTACATTCAACAGTTCGGGACAGCCTTGGGATTCTCCCACTTTCCTGATTAGGGCGGGCACTGCACATGGCCCCCCAGTCTGCCCAGGTCTGTAGTGTCGTGGGGTTCTCTCCAGCCTTTCCAATGTTTAAAGACCCTCTTCCCACCCAAAAAGCTGAGCACCACCGCCCCTGCTGTTTGCACTCAGCCTGGCCCGAAGCACCTGACTTCCCTTAGTTCTTGCAGCTTCTCCGGGGTTTGCTTCTTTTATTATTTAAATATTTCCTCCAAGAGGATTTTCAGCGTGGGTCTGTGTCCTCCAACTTCTGCAGCTTTATTTGCCTGGAATATTTTTATTATGACCTCATGTTTGAATGACAGTTTGGCTGGCTTTAAAATGCTGGATGGAAAGAGTTCCTCTCTTTCAGTTCTTAATAACTTTGTGACTTCCTTTATCAAGAGTCGGCACTGAAACGTAGAATGGCGATCTGATTCTTGGTTCCTTTGTAAGGGTCATTCTCTCTCCCCCTGCCCTTCCTCTCTGTCTCTCATAGTCCCAATTTCACCCCATCAGTGTGGATTTTCCCTCAGTCCTACTATTGGCTACTCTAGGAACCCTTTGAATCTGAGTTCATCCATGTTTCTTTAATTCTGGAATGTTTACTCTCCACTCTTTGATTCCTTATTTCCCCTCTTCATTTCTGTTCCTACTTCTACTTTCCATCTCTCTCTGCTTTTCTTTTTTGTTACCTCATTATCTTTTCCTTCCCTTTGGGGATAATTCTCAATCCAAATTTGCTCTTGACTAGTGAATTGTTCAACTGTATCCATCCTGATATTTACACCGATGTATTTGGTCCTTTATTTGAAATACCTCATGTTTCAACTTGGTTCTCGCCTATGACTTCTTATTCTTGCATTGTTTTACAAGTGTCTGCTCCTGGCTCCTGAAGTATGATGGTTTTACTTTAAAATCTTGGTCCCAGGGCGCCTGGGTGGCTCAGTCGGTTAAGCATCTGACTTTGGCTCAGGTCATGATCTTGCAAATCCTGAGTCCAAGCCCCACATCGGGCTTTGTGCTGACAGCCTGGAACCTGGAGGCTGCTTCAGATCCTGTGGCTTCATCTCTCTCTCTCTGTTCCTCCCCAGCTTGCACTCTGTCTCTGTCTCTCTCTCTCAAAATAAACATTAAAAAAATTTTTGTTTTCAAATCCTGGTCACTCTGCTTCAATAATTCTGCTTCAGGGGAGCCTGGGTGACTCAGTCAGTTAAGTGTCCAGCTTCTGGCTTCGGCTCAGATCATGATCTCATGGTTCGTGGGTTCAAGCCCCACATCGGGCTCTGTGCTGACAGCTCAGAGCCTGGAGCCTGTTTTGGATTCTGTGTCTTCCTGTCTCTCTGACCCTCCCCTGCTCATGCTGTCTCTCTCTGTCTCTCAAAAATAAATAAAAAAACATTAATAATAATAATAATAATAATAATAATAATAATTCTGCTTCAGGTGGAATGTGTAGTTTATTGCCTTTCCTTTATAGTGGCTGTATTTCTTAGGTGTCTAATTACTATGTCAGGTGAGTTCAAGTTCTCCTGGGGGTACCAGCTATTTGGCTGTAAATGTACCCTGGGGAAGGGCCAAAGGCCTAACAGGAGAGGGAAAAAGATGGGCCCCAGAGTGCAGAGCGACACAGACACGCTTGGCCATCCCCTTCCTGGCGGCATTCTGCCTGCGTGCCTGCCAGGCTGCACCCTGGAGCTCCTAGCAGGGCAGCAGCCTGGCCCAGGGGTCGACTCTCCCAGTGGGATTCCATAGGCTGGGGGTGGGGTGGTGGGAGGGGTGTTGATGGGACGGGGCCTGCCTTCACCTTTGCCTGTTCTGTTCAATCCCTCCCCTCCTCAGCTTTGAGCTGTCCCAGACCACCCCTGGGCTGTAGCTACCAATTTTTACCCCCTAAGGGCAGGACCAGAAGCAGGCGAGCTTTCCTAAAGAGCAGGACAGAGGAAAGGTTAAGAGGGCAGGCTCTTCATTCTGCACTGAAGGCTTGCGTGTACCAAGACACCGTGCCGGGTGACAGGGAGACAGTGGGAAACAGTCCCTGCCCTCGTGGAGGTTGTGCTGTGACAGCCAACTAGCAGACCCCCATCCCAATCCTGGCACTGCCACCTGCCACACACTCAGTCTTCCTAAGCCTCAGTTTCTTCATCTGCAAAATGGAGATGATCACAGCATCTATCCATAGGGTTACTGAGGCTTTTAGGAGACAGCGCATGCTCAGGGATTAACACAGCACCCCGCACACGGAGAGCACGCAAATGTATCAATTATTGTTGTTATTATTCTTATGGCTAATGATATTGATACTGGGAGTAGGTAGGAACTTGGAGCCGTTTCTAAAAAATATATGAATCCCCTTTGTCCTCTGGGCAAATCAGTTCCCGTTAAGGTCTGTGACTGGAGAGGAGCCCCAGGTAGGGCATCTGGAGTTTCTGAGAAAGAGGATTCAGTGGACTTGACCTTTAAAAAGTTTTGGTCATGGGGCACCTGGGTGGCTCAGTCGATTGAGCGTCTGACTTTGGCTCAGGTCATGATCTCACAGTTGGTGAGTTCGAGCCCCATGTTGGGCTGTGTGCCGGCAGCTCAGAGCCTGGAGCCTGCTTCAGATTCTGAGTCTCCCTTTCCCTCTCTCTCTCTCAAAAATAAAAAAATAAACATTAAAAAAAGTTTTTATTTATTATTATTTATTATTATTATTGAGACAGAAACAGAGCATGAGTGGGGGAGGGAGAGGGAGACACAGAACCCGACGTGGGGCTTGAACTCACAGACTGTGATATCATGACCTGAGCCGAAGTTGGACGCTTAACCGACTGAACCACCCAGGCGGCCCTAAAAAATGTTTTTAAAGTTCTGGTCAAAATCCAGCAAGGCAGGGAGGGTAGGGGGTGTGGGATTTACAAATCAAGTTCCCTTTTCCAGAGAGAACTGTTACTACCACTCCAGGTGGTGAGGTTTCAAAGAGCCGGTCCTTCCCCCCAGTTCTTCATCTGTTCATTGTTTTTTGTTTTGTTTTGTTTTGTTTTTAACTGCTACAGAGCAGTGCAGGGAGGAGTTAGAACTTCACTGTGACCCCATGGGCGTTGGCTGGATTTTGGGCCCTGTTAGCTCTGGGGCCAATGCTGCTACTGAGCACAGGAGACAAAGCCCCCGGGGACCACAAAAGTGTTTACATTTCTTTCAAAACAGAAGAAAAGAGGAACTTTTAGGTTGAAGAAAGTGTTTAAGTATACCAATGCAGTGGGGCGCCTGGATGGCTGGGTCGGCGAAGCGTCGGGCTCTTGGTTTTGGCTCAAGTCATGGTCTTGCAGCTTCGTGGGTTCGAACCCGGGGTCAGGCTCCACAGTGTGGAGCCTGCTTGGGATTCTCTCTTTCCCTCTCTCTGCCCCTCACCCACTCACAGTCTCTGTCTCTCTCAACACAAATAAATAAACTTCAATTTATATATATGTACGTATATATCAATGCAGTCATAAATAAAACTTTTGATGTTTTTTATGGAGGGAGGGACCCTTGAAGGCACAGCTGCCTGGGAAAGTCAGAACGCATCACTGGTTAGCTCTGTGACAACCAGAGCGCTCTGTTTATGCCTCCGGCCCTTGGCACAGAGCTAGGGAACAGAGCTACTGGCTCCCTGGGATGCTGTGGGCATCCCAGGGTGTGGGGCACGTGCAGCACGCAGCATGTGAGGGCACGGGCACTCGCAAGCGCCCAGCAAACAGGAGTGAACCTCTGTTTCCCTCTGAGACCTGCAGGCTGAAACCTTAGGAAATCGGGGGTGGGGGTGGATAATGGGATGAGGCACAGCACTGGGGGTAACAAGTTATACAATTGCTTTGGTTGCACAAGAGGCTGAGGAGATAACCCCATGTGCAGGAAGAGATGGAAGCTTCCGGGCAAAGCCAGGGTACGAGGCTGGGGGGCTGCCCAGCACCAGGCGCAGGGCGGTGGAGAGAGCCAGGTCTGATTCCCCAGAGCGGGCCCGGGGCGCCGGCAGCCCTGGAGAAGTGGGACGAGTGAATGATGCCTACACCGTGGAGGGATTTAGCGGTTCTGAGGCTGCTGGCCCTAAAGGTCGGCTCAACAGTCCCCTGGACACAAATTTCTTTAAAGAGGCGGGGAGGGGCACCTGGGTGGCTCTGTGGGTCAAGCGTCTGACTTCAGGCTCAGGTCATGATCTCGTGGTCTGTGAGTTCGAGCCCCGGCATCGGGCTCTGTGCTGTCAATCCTGCCTCTCTTTCTCTCTCTGCCTCTCTGCCTCCCCCCACAAATTAATATTTAAAATAAAAAAGAAGGGAAGCTAATAATATTGAGGCACTGCTGTGGACAGGGTTTTCTCTAATAAATTAGGAAACTGAGGCTCAGAGAGGTGACACGGCTTGAACAAGACCCCACCACTCCAAGGCGGAGGTCCGAGCCCTTGCTCCTTGCCCAGGCCTGCTGCTGACTTCTGCCCAAGGCTGGCCTGGAGCGGGGAGCACTGGCTCTCCAGGGTCTGCACCCATCCAGAGACACCAGGGCGCTACCACCACCTGCCCCGCCTCCTCAAGGGCCCCAGCGGCCACACCAGAGGACGTGGCTGCCCCACCGGGGGCCCCAGCAGCTCAGGAGGGCCTGGCCCAGGGAGGAGGCCCCTCGGAGCAGGCCCTGAAGCTGGCCACAGAACAGTCTTCTCTGTCTTAGAGACTGGCACACCCTCTTTTCCTTCCTTCAGCCAGACTGCAGCCACCGCCAGGGCGAGGAGTTCAAACCACATGAGAGGTTCCCGCCCCCTGCCACGCCCCCTCAGCCTTACCCGCACCCCAGCCCTGCTCAGGAATCCACAGCGCTCTCTGCCTTGGCTCAGCCCCCTTCTTCCTACCTACCTCGTCCTGCCCGCCTAAGATCTGTAGTTCCGATAAGGAATCTGTTTGAGGGAAAACAAAGAGGGATCCACCCTGCCAGATCCCAAAGCCAAGAGCGGGAAGCAGGAGACCAAGATGCCCAGGACTGCATCAGCAGGCTGGATGGAGGCGGGGAGGGCAAGGGGGCAGCGTGAGCAGGGTTTGGACGTCTTCCAGGAGAAACAAACACACCGCTGCTTCGAGGCTGCCTTCAGAGGCCCTTGTATGCCAGCCTGCAAAGCGTGCCTCTGACACAGGCCCTCGACAGCAAGAGTTCAGCCTAGGGGGGCGCCTGGGTGGCTCAGTCGGTTAGGTGTCCGACTTCGGCCCAGGTCATGATCCCTTGGCTTGTGAGTTCAAGCTCTGTGTTGGGCTCTGTACTGACAGCTCAGAGCCTGGAGCCTGCTTCTGATTCTGTCTCCCTCTCTCTCTGCCCCTTCCCCGCTCATGCTCTCTCTCTCTCTCAAAAATAAACAATAATAAACAAAAACAGAGTTCAGACTAGGTTAGAGAGGTCCCTATTTTGATGTTTTTTTTTCCATATCAAACATACATCTTTAAAAAATAAATGTATGTAACTTTCGGTCTTTCTTGTCATACATGAGGGCTTTTTTTTTTTAATTAAAAGATTTTGTCGGGTAACTTCAAATCCACTTTGCCTTTTTTTTCTAACTTTCCATTCCATTTTATTGGAAGATAAGAAAATCAAGGCAAATGCGGCAGCATCTTCAATTTCTAGAGAGCTGCGGACCCTGCTGTAGTGACTGAGCGCTTGGAGTCAAGAGACTTGGGGTCTCCCCGGACGCCCCATGGCTGAGCCGATCTCACCCCCCTGCTTCCACACCTTTAAATGGAGGGTGCCCTCTCGGGGCGCCCAGAGGGCAGAGTCGGTTGAGCATCCGACTTCGGCTCAGTCACGATCTCCTGGTTTATGAGTTCAAGCCTTGTGTCGGGCTCTGTGCTGACAGCTCAGAGCCTGGAGCCTGCTTCGAATTCTGTCTCCCTTTCTCTCTGCCCCTCCCCTGCTCATACTCTGTCTCTCTGTCTCTCAAAAATAAATAAACATTTTAAAAAATTTAAATGGAGGGTGCTCTCTCTTACCACCAAGGGTGCCCATAGCCCTCACACTCTGTGACCCTGTGTCCCAGGAGCAGTGGGGAGGGGATCAGTGCGGATGTGTTTTCCTTCTCTTCGGAGCCCCCCAAGTCTCTGGGGCACTGATTTGTCCAGGGCAAATTGCAAAGCTAACAAACGATTATGGAAATCATGGAAACACTATGAAGAGATGCTTCGAACCTGGCTCCTTCGAGGGGTACAGTGCCTCTGATCTCCCGTGGATGTGTCCCCCCAAACTCTCCTCCACCTCCAACCTTTGCTTCTTACATCCTCCTGGTCACCCTGGGGAGGTGGAAACCCAACCGGCCTCCTTCCGGGACTTCAGAAAAGAGAAAGGCCCTTCCCCTCACTTAGAGTGGTTCTAATCCCAAAGACGTAGCTCCCTCCTGGCCGTGGCCGTGGTGTGAGAGGGAGCGCAGGAACTGGCCTCGAGGTTAGCCAATTGATAAAAAACTACTATAGCAGATTCCCCTAAAGTCACAGCACATTCCTCTAACGCAGCTCACTGTGTGCCTGGCTCATCATAGACACACACACACACACACACACACGCGCGCGCAGTGACCATGCTGCCCCCTTTGAGTACCTCACCATCTGCTGCACAGAGACCAGCAGGGACGAGGTAAGCAATGCCCCACGCCCATGGAGGGTCCCTCAGGGGCTCCTTTCCGTCTTCGGCTCCCATCAGGTACCCATGGTCCTGTGCTGTCTCTTGGCCCCCTTCCTCCCCTTACCCCTGTGACTTTGAGATGGACACTGGGAGGACATGAGAAAGGTATTTGACCTACCCAGACTTCCAGCTCCTTCACCTATTACCATGTGGCCCCTTCACCAAATCCACGTGGGATTTGGGATTCCAGGATTTGGGGGTGCCCTTCCCTACCTCTATGCTCTGGATATGCTAATCAGGTTACCCCCCCTCCCCACAGGAGGGAGGTACCCCGGATCTGTTATTTGGGGCTTAGGCTTACAGTGTTCTGTCCACGTAAACCATTGTTGTCTATATCCATACCCATCCGTTGCCATCTCTAAATTCACTATTTGCTCACTACTTACCATGTGTCAGTTAGTTACTACATACCCATCATCATTCAGGCACTCAACAAATATGTAGTGAGACCTACTCTATGCCGATATAATGGCACACCGAATAGACATTGTGACATTGTCCCTGTCCCCAAGAAGCTTCAGTCTAGCGGAAATTAATAGCTTATGTTTGTTGAATGCCTGCTATACACGTCCTAAGTACTTTATATGGATCATAGCACTTAATCTGTCAGAGAGACACCTTCCTTTAACGAGGACATCA
Source organism: Mungos mungo (assembly GCA_004023785.1). Taxonomy (NCBI): domain Eukaryota; kingdom Metazoa; phylum Chordata; class Mammalia; order Carnivora; family Herpestidae; genus Mungos; species Mungos mungo. The sequence continues at coordinate 11,267 of PISW01001120.1, read as the reverse complement.
AACTGAACCACAGATGTTGCCCAAGGCTAAGGTGGCCACAGGCTGAGGGGCGCCGCGGGGACTCCAGCATCCACGGGGACTGATTGGAAGCCATGGCCCTCAAGCACTGTGCTTTCAATCCCAGTTCCTCCAGGAAGCTTTCTGGATCCTCATCCCAGACCAGAGTGCTCCCTGGGTCCCTCTAAACCAGCCCTAGTATTTGTGACACACCCATCTCCTCCTCCCACCAGGGTCCCCTGGCGGTGGAACAGTGGCCCGTGCCTGCCTCTTTCCTTTGGCGCGAGCCACCTAGCAGTCGCTCGGAACCCTAATGTGGCTCTTCAGCTCACAGAATCGCACATCTTCCTCCCGGAGGAGGTCTCCGCATAGGGTCCAACCCACCAAGACGCCCATTTCACAGATGAAGCAAACACTGGTCCTGGGCGGCTCAAAGTGTCCCCTCTGCCTCCTGCCTCGCCAGGTCGGCTCCCCTTTCTTCCGGGGAGTCTCAGGCTCTCCGCGGAGACTTGGTGGGGGGCGGGACAAAGGAACGACCTGCCTTCTGGATGCCGAAATGTCAACCTCCCCCAGCTAAATGCAGTCAGATTCTAAGGGCGCCTCTCCGCGCCCCCGTTGGGCTTGTTCGGCGCTCCGGGCACCTTTACGCATGCCCCACCCCGTCCAACCCGCACGGGAGACGATCCACCTTCCTCCCGCCGGCCTGACCGCTGCCCTCGCGCACACACTCCTGGCCTCCCTCTAGGGACAGTGGGGCGACACCCGGAACCCCTCTCTTCCCCCCGCTATTCCCCGGGGTCTGCTTCGCCGAGAGCGGCCGGCAGGTGGACCGCGAACCGCCGCGCCCGACCACGGCCGCCCGTGTTCCCGGCGCCCCCCGAGCCCGGCCGCCCGTGCTCCCCGCCCCCCCCGAGCCTGGTCTCCCGTGCTCCCCGCGCCCCCCCGAGCCCGGCCGCCCGTGCTCCCCGCGCCCCCGAACCGGCCGCCCGTGCTCCCAGGGCCCCGGAGCCTCTTACCTGCCCCGCGCCGCCGCCCGCTCGCCCTCCCGCCGGCGCCGCTGCCGCCCCCGCTCGTCCCGCCCGGGGATCCCGCCCCCGGCCCCGCCCCGCCCGGCACAGGTGATCCCGGGGAGGGGCCGAGCTCGCCCCCGGGTCCCGCGGCCTCGGGGACCGCCCGCGGGGGCGCCAGGGTGGGGACACTGGCGTGGCGGCGCCTCCCCGTGGTGTCCTTGCGCCTCTCCCGGGCCTGGGTCCTTCTTGGGATTCCAGTTCTGGCACGTCGTGGGGGCGCGCGCTCCAGCCGGCCACATCTTCCAGGTCAGACTTGTCCAGGGGCGAAAGGGGAGAAGGGACCTTACAGTAGGCACCTCAGGCCAATGGAGGTATCTTTAAAGTGGGATTGTATTCATCTGATGGAAAGGTCTGGGGGGGGGCAGGTTGGGGTTTAGACAGTCACAAGGGGGTACACCAGGTCTGATAACTAGCCAAGTGTCCAAAACTCTGCCCTGTGGAATCGGTCCCGTGTCCTCTAGCGGACTGGCTCACTGCCGCCTCCGCAGCGCGCTGACCCCGGCACACAACAGGCCTCCAGCCAATGTATCCAGAAAGACGGAAGAGGTCTTAGAGAGGAGAATCCCAGGCCCACTCCTTTTATAAACAGGGAAACTGAGGCCTGGGAAGCAGAGGTGAGTGGACCAAAGTCACACAGAAGGTTAGTGACAGAACCAGGAGTATTTACAGAGAGTGCTGGGTATTGAGCCTACTGCTTTGCCACCAGCTGTCTATGAAATGCCATCCAAGCCTTGATGACTTCCTCCCAAGCTGGCAGAACTAAGAGTCCACTGTGTTTTCACAGGAAAATCCACGGTAATATTTATTAACAAAGATGAAAAAGTGTAAATTCTGAGAGGCACCTGGGTGTGGCTCAGCCTGTTGAGAGTCGGACCTTGGCTCATGTCAGCTTGTGGGTTCAAGCCCCACGTCAGACTCTGTGCTGATGGCTCGGAGCCTGGAGCTGCTTTGGATTCTGTGTCTCCCTCTCTCTCTGCCCCTCCCCTGCTGGTGCGCGCTCGCTCTCTTTCTCTCTCTCTCTGTCTCAAAAATAAATACACGTTAAAAAAAAAGAAGAAGAAGAAGTATAATGCTGAGACTCTACTTTACCAAAGACATGAAACAGTCCTTGGCTTCAAAGAACTACACTGTGGTGGGAGCGGCAGACCTGTCTGCAAAGCAGGGACCGTGAAGAAGGGACAGGAGCCCAGGGACAGTCTGCTGAGGCCCTGGGATCTGAGGTCTCCGGATGCTACCAGACGCTCTTGCTGGGATGTGTGTGGGGTCAGGGGCTTGAAAGCCGATGGTCTCAGGTTCTAATCCTGACTCCATTGCAAGATAGGATGCTTTTTATTTTCTTTATTTTTTAAATTTTTATTTAAAAATGTTTTTTAGTTTATTTACTTTGAGAGAGAGAGAGAGAGAGAGAGAGAGAGAGAGAGCGAGCAGGGGAGGGGCAGAGAGACAGAGGGAGAGAGAGAATCCCAAACAGCTTCTGCACTGTCAGCCCAGAGCCCAATGCAGGGCTCGAACCTATGACCTGATCCAAAACCAAGAGTCAGACACTTGACTGACTGAGCCATGCAGGTGCCACAACAGGACGTTTTTTAAACCTCGTTGAGACTCAGGTGCTTTTGGTTGGTCGCAGATAATATCCTTACCTCAGCATAGTTGTGATGAAGATTAAAAGTGAGATAATGTTTATAAAATGCTGGATAAATGGGAGAATTATAATGCTCAGTGATAGGGGGCTGGGGAGGGGGATGCGCTAACACAAAGGGGACCTTGGCATCTCTGGGTAAGCACCCCCTGTGTGGGATTTGGTGGTCTTCAGCCATCTGCCATCCATGGCTCGACACCCCCCCCCCGCCCCTTCTGCTCTCTTCCTTAACCCAGACCAACCAAGCCAGAGGACACCTGCCCTACCAGAATGACCTTGCACATACCTACTGTGAGAGATTTAGGAACAGATCCCCTCTCTTCACCGGCCTCCCCGTAAAGACTTGACCAGAGGCAGACGCCTGAGCCGAGCCCAGTGAGGCAGAAGCATGGAAAGGCTCTAGGTAACCTTCATCTTCCTGAAAACGTGTTCATTAAGTCCTACTGAATGTTCACTACCGGCCAGGCGCTCTGCAAGGTGGAGAAGAGGCAGCGAGGTCCTGCCCCACCCCGTAGACCTCACCTTCCAGTCAAGGTGGAGGAAACAGCTGATACTCAAGCACCAAAGATGGCAACACGAGAGGGAAAGACAATCTGTGAAAAGTCCTTGGAAGGAAATAAGAACATACTGTCGTTGATCACTTATAAGTAGGAGGCAGACTTCCTTCAGAAAGGGAGGAAGGTAAGGACCATCTACCAGAAGATGGGTGAGCTGAGCCTGAAGGATGTTAAGAGAAAACCACGGGCCCAAGATGGAGTCACTTATGCTAGGCCAAAGTGACAAAACTCAGGATTAAACCTAACCCAACTGCAGTTTCAACCTTCCCCAGAAATGTAGCCTTCAATGATCGGTCGGGAATGTTCTGGTCAGCACCAGTGAGGCAATCTGTCGCACGGGCCCTCTCTCTTCCCCAAAGGAAGATGAGGTCATCTTCATGATAAAACCCCCTATTTTCCCTTCCCCTACAGGGAACATGACCTTGCCTGAAACAATACTTTTTTCTTTTTGCTAATAACTTCCTTTCCCCACCCTCCTTCGTATACAAACCTCGGTTTTGTGTGACTCCTTAGAACTCCCCTCTACTTACAGGGGATGCTGCCTGACTCTGAATCACTTAAGAAAGCCAGTTAGGGGCGCCTGGGTGGCTCAGTCAGTTAAGCTTCTGACTTCTGCTCGGTCATGATCTCATGGTTCATGGGTTTGAGCCTGACTTTAGGCTCTGTGCTGACAGCTCGGAGCTTAGAGCCTGCTTCGAGGACTCTGTGTCTCCCTCTCTCTCTCTGCCCCTCCCCTGTTCATACTCTGTCTCTCTCTCAAAAATAAATAAAATATTTTTTTAAAGCCAATTAGATCTTCAAATTTACTCTATTGATTTTTTTTTAACAAGGACAAGTAAGGAGGTGCAGGATGTACTGGAGCTGGAGAGCATTCCAGAAGGAGGGAAAGCAACGTGGTTGATGATCTGGGCGGGGGGGGGGGGGGGGGGGGGGGGGGGGGGGGGGGGGGGGGGGGGGGGGGGCTGAAGGCAGAGTGGACAGAATAAGGTGAGAGGCAGGCAGAGACCAGATCTTGTAAGGTCTCATAGATCACGGTGAGGAGTTCAGATTTCATTTGAAGGACCACATAAAGCCAAGGAAGGATTTTAAGACAGGCAATGACCTGATCTGACCTATGTTTTCGTTTTAACTTGTTTTTATGTTTATTTGTTTTTGAGAGAGAGAGAGACAGAACACAGGAGGCAAGGGGCAGAGAGAGAGGGAGACACAGTATCTGAAGCAGGCTCTAGGTTCTGAGCTGTCAGCACAGAGCCTGACTCAGGGCTCGAACTCACAAACTGTGAGATCATGACCTGAGCCAAAGTCGGATGCTTAAACAACCGAGCCCCCCAGGCGCCCCTGACCTATGTTTTTAAGAGAACACTCTGGCTGACCAGAGAGAACTGATCAAGGGAGCCCAGGTAGGAGGGTGGTGTGAAATGGTGGATGGCGGTGGAAGTGGGAAGAGAGAAGTGGTCAGATTTGGGATATATTCTGGAAGACGGGCAGACTGGAATTGCTCATGGGGAGGAAGACAGAGAGAAGACCATAGGGTGGCTGCTGATGAGTCACTTCATGTCCTGGGCTGTGGAGGCTTCCACGACCAGAACCACAGACCCTCCTTTTGGCTGAGCTGGACACAACGCAGAGACCTTCCAGTCTCCCTGGGATTTTACACACATTGAGCCTGAGCCCAGGGGGGCGAGAAAACCTGCCCCTGTCCTGGGTACCTCCAAGACCAGAACTGGCCTGACCATGGACTTTCATTTATTTGTTGGGCAAACCAGTGTGAACCAAAATAAAGGAAACCTCATTTGAATTGGAGGGGAAGCTCTACCCTCTAACATTCCTTCTCAACTGCAGAATCAATAGAGACAATACTTTGCATTCCCTGTGGAAAGAAGCCCGCACTTGACCACCCCAGCACTAAGAAGGAAGATTTTCTCCTTGCCTGGCAACAGCCCAGCCAATGAGAGACTGTCACAACTCAGCCAATGAAAAGCCACTACATTTGAACCCCTAGTGTCCTCCAATGGAATTTTTGTTTATAACAGCCCCTCCCAAGTACCCCCTTTCCTCTATAAAAGAAAGTTCTTCTTTGTTCCCTGGAGTTGCCTACGGTTTTGCTATAACTTGCATGCCCTGACTTGTAATTCTCTGCTAGTCCTGAATAAGCCTATTTGCTGGTAAAAGAACTGGCAGTTTTATTTGTGAGGTTAACATCAGGAACAGGGCATCTAAGGTGCTACATCGGCAACGGGAACAGCATTATCAAGTGATATTACACCTGTAACAACTAGAGATGACCACGATTCAAGTGATGGCGAATGGCCAGGCCGATCGTGCCTCATAACAGAGGCCCCAGGGATACGAATGCTATTTGCAGTCTGTGGAGATGTGTGGATGTGATGCTGCGGTTTATAATAAGAAATATATGCTTTGGGTCTTGTCCATGGTTCCTGGCTCACAGCTCCCCAAACCCTTATCATTTCCCCATTACAGCAATAGGGGCATCTTCCGTTATAATAGTTGGCTTTTGTCCTCATTCCTGAAATAGCCTCAGAGTAATAGGGGGAAATGGGTGTCTTCTGTTATTCATAGCAAGCCCCTTTCGACCACACCTGGGTTTATGTTAATGAAATTATTTTTGGAAAGTCTCTCGCTCATCTGAGGGTGGAAACTGGGTGTCAGAGCCAGCCAAGTGATTAGAAAGTTGGCACTTTATTGCCCCTCCCCATGGTGGGGGGGAGAGGGCCTGGAGGTTGAATCAATCACCAATGGCCAATGATTTAGTCAACCATGCCTGTGTAATGAAGCCTCCGTTAACATCCAAAAGGATGTGGGGCGCCTGGGAGGCTCAGTCAGTTAAGCATCCGTCTTCAGCTCAGGTCATGAAGGTTCATGGTTTGTGGGTTCCAGCCCTGCATCGGGCTCTCTGCTCTTAGCCCAGCGCCTGCTTGGGATCCTCTCTCTTCCTCTCTCTCTGCCCCTGGTGCACACATGCTCTCTCTCTCTCTCAAAAATAAATAAACATCTAAAAATTTTTTTCCATAATATTTTATTGTCAAATTGTTTTCCATACAACACCCAGTGCTCTTCCCCATAAGTGCCCTCCACCATCACCACCACCTCTTTAAAAAATTTTAAAAAAAATATCCAGAAGGATAGAGTTTGGAGAACTTCCAGTCTGGTGAACACACCCAAGTCCCTGTGCTAGGAAGTGTCACACCCCAAACTCCATGGGGACAGAAGCCTCTGTGCTCAGGACCCTTCTAGACCTCGCCCTAGATATTTTGTTACCTGGCTTTTCATTTGTATCCTTTAATATCCTTCATAATAAACAGGTATCCAGTAAGTAACCCGAGACCTTAACCTGGAGGATTTGATGTTAACTCCTTGTAGACAGCGTGAGAATTGAGTTACATTGTAGGACACCTAGTGGGTGTTGCCGAATTGCTTGATGGGGGACCCCTCTCCCCCCAGCACACATTTGGTAACCAGAAGTAAAGCGGTTTCCTGAAAGTAGAGGAGACGCAAGAGTATGTTTATTCGTAAGAGTATAGAGGTAGAGAATGAAAATGGCACATTCGAACTCTGACAACTATATGAAATGTATGTCCCTACGCCGATAAAGATGTGAAGGGAGGGGCATCTGGTGGGCTCAGTCCATGGAGCATGCAGCTCTTGATCTCAGGGTCCTGAGTTCGAGCTCCATGTGGGGTATAGAGTAGAGATGGCTTTAAAAAAAAAACTTAAAGGGAATTTGGTGGGATATAAATGTGGTCGTTTTCCATGTTCTTTTTTCTGTAAAGTTGATAATGTTTATACAAAACAGTTGTATAAGTCAATGAAAATTGCTTAAAAATTACCCAAAAAACCACCCCTGTTTCAGATGTACCGTAAGGATTCTTAGGTGCTTGGCAATTTAAAAATACTGCTCTTTCCACATGGAAAATACTCAAATGTGTCAAGTCATCCTTTCTTTGTCAGCAGAGAATATTGCCACAAACTAGCCTCCTGAGCACCTGAGATTTACGTATTTATTTTTTTAAGTTTACTTATTTTTTAAATAGTTAAAAAAATTTTTTTAAGTCTATTTATTTCTTTTAAGAGAGAGAGACAGAAAGGCAGAGCTTGAGTCGGGAAGAAGCAGAGAGAGAGGGGGAGACACAGAATCCAAAGCAGGCTCCAGGCTCTGAGCTGTCAGCACAGAGCCCAACACAGGGCTCGAACTCACAAACCGGGAGATCATGACCTGAACTGAAGCCCAATGCTTAACTGAGCCACCCTAAAATTTATTTATTTTGAGAGAGAGAGAAAATGTGTGTGTCTGTGTGCACATGCATGAGAGTGGTGGACGGACAGAGAGAGAGAGAGAGAGAGAGAGAGAGAGAGAGAGAGAGAGAGAGAATCCCAAGCAGGCTCCACACTGTCAGCACAGAACTCAAGTTGGGGCTCAATCCCATGAACCATAAGATCATGACCTCAGTTGAAACCAAGAGTGGGATGCTTAACTGACCAAGCCCCCCAGGTGCCCCTGAGCACCCAGGATCTTGCCTCCTGGCCAGGGCTGTGCGGCTCTCACTTCTCCCTTTCAAGCCTTAATCAGCTGTTTATGGTTTTTGAGATGGTTGCTGGGGGAACCAGACAAATGTCAGGTAGGATTAGAATGCGATTTCAGAGGGGAGGCAAAGCAGAGAGAATCATGAATCCAGAGAAATCCAGAATCACACTAATTAAGTCCAAAAAAAAAAAAAAAACCCAACCAAACAAACAAACAAAGAGGAAGCATTTTAAAACTTTTTTTTAAATGTTGTTGATGGGTCGTACAAGCTCTTTAAATATTCTGTACCACAGACTCTTACCAGACAAATAACGTGCAAATATTTTCTTCCACTCTAGGTGTGCTCTTCTCCCTTTTGGGGTAGCACGTTTTGTGTTCAAAGATCTATTTTTCGTTCCTTGCTTGTGCTTTGGTGTCAGTTCCAATGCTCATGAAGACTTGTCTCCATTTATATCTTCTGGAGTTTATAAGTTTACATTTAAGCTTTTGATCCACTTCGAGTTACTGTTTGTATGTGGGGTGAGGCTACGGGTCCAATTTCATTCCTCTGCACATGGACAGCCAGTTGTCCCACACCCTTTGTTGAAAAGACCATTGTTTCTCCAATGTCGCGCTGTCCACTTTGTCAGAATTCAGTTGACCATAGATGAAAGGGTGTATTTCTGGGTTTTCAACTAAATCTCACTGATCTGTATGTATATTTCTATGACAGTATCACAATGAATTATTCACTGTTGCTTTGTTTTGAGATTTGAAGTTGGGAAGTATGAGCTTCTACCTCTGACTTTTTCGATTGTGTTGTTTATTTTGTGGTCCTTTGATTTTCCATAGGACTGTTAGGATTCGCTTGTGCATTTCTTCACAGAGGCCTTTGTGAATTTTCCTGGAAATCACATTGAATCTACATGTTGCATCATGTACTATAGCCATTTAGCAAGAGTATGTTCTAGATTGTCTTTAAGTTCTGTCAGCGGTGTTTGTTACATCTATTCCCAAGTGTTATATTGATGCTATGTTACCTAAAACAGAATTATTTTCTTAAATTCTTCTTCGTAAGATTCGTCGCTAGTGTATACATATAAGTGAGATATTCATGCATCAGTATTTTGTCCTGTAACTTTCCTGAATTAGGTGACTAACTCCAATCATTTTTGTTGATTCTTTAGTAAGTTCTTTATGTAGGGTGATGCCATCTCTGGTTTCTGAATAGAGGTAGTTCTCCGTTTTCCTTTCACATGTGGATGCCTTTTTTCTTTCTTCAGAGAGGAAACTTTCAGTACAATATTGACTAATAATGGGGGAAAAGCCTGCATCTTGGCCTTGGTCTTGATATCAGAGGAAACCTTCCAGTCTTCAGAATGGAGAATGATGTTTGCTGTAGATTTATTAAATTACTCTTTAATCCTATGTTCTTGGTTCTGTATCATGAACTAGCAGTGGATTTTGTTTGGAGCCTTTTTTGTATCAATTAATATGATTTGTGGTACATAACATGACTCGGTTTCAGTGTGCTGAATGTTCCTTGAGTACCTGGGGTAGACTTGCTTATGGAGCACAGTAGGATTATGTGCTTTGGTTTTATATCACTATATTCTGTGGACGATTTTTACATCTGTTTTTAAAGGGATAAGAAATGTTTTTTCTGATTTTTGATGTTACGATATGATATGACTGAGAAAGGTATGAAGGATTAAGGTTTGGAGTTAGTGGTGAGGGGTGAGGGTTAGGTTTGGGATTAGGGTTTAAGGTCAGGGGTTAGGGTTAGGGTTTAGGATCTAGGGTTTAGGCTTGGGGTTAGGGTTAGAGGGTTAGAGAGTTGGCGTTGGTGTTAGGAGTTAGTGCTTTGGGGTTATGGTTGGAGGTAGGGGTTAGGGTTAGGTTTGGGTTTAGGGTTTAGGGTTAAGGGTGACGATTAGGGTTTGGATTTAAGGTCAGGTAAGGTTATGGTGTAGGGTTACCATTTAGGGGTTACAGTTAGGGGTTGGTGTTGGTGTAAGGGGTTGAGGGTAAGGATAAGGTGAGGATTTGGGGGTCATGGGTTTGGGTTTAGGTTTGGGGTTGGAGTAGGCATAGGGGTTAGGGGTTAGGGCTTGTGTTTAGGGGTTAGGGGCTATGGATCAGTGTCAGGTGTTTTGGTTAGGGTTTAGGGGTATGTTTACGGTTAGAGTTAGGGTTAGTTCCCAGGAGGCTCCAGACACGGAAGCCCCAGCACTGCTCGGTCTACCTGGATGGCTACATTGTGGGTGCATAGGAGGGTGCTGCACAGGCTTAGTCTTTGGGTTCAAAGCACAACCTCCTTTGGGGGCCAGACTATAGTTGGGTCTCAGGACACCCATTGTGTAGCTCCATTTGTGCTGTGGGAAATGGCATGGTGATGTTGACGATCCTGCACTGGTTACGGGCCCCATGTGCCTGGTGTTCTGAGACCTAAAAATTTGGTCCCCATTTGGAGAGAGCCTTGGCTTGGGTTTTTGGACCAGGCATAGTGTTCGGGGTGGGGTGTGGCCATGGACTGGACCAGGCATAGTGGTCAGTTGGGGTTTGGACATTGACTGTACCATCATAGTGATTGGGATGGGGTGTGGACATGCATGGACCAGGCATAGTGTTCGGGGTGGGGTGTGGCATGGACTGGACCAGGCATAGTGGTCAGGGTGTGGGCGTTGATGTTGCCTGCACCAGTCATAGTGATTGGGATGGGGTGTGGACGTGCACTGGACCAGGCATAGTGTTGGACGTAGGCTGTAGACATGCATGGACCATACATTGGGGTCGGGGTACAGTGTGGGCATGCAGGGATTAGGCATTTGGTCGGGGTGGGGTGTGGCCAGGACTGGACCAGACATAGTGGTCGTGGTGAGGGTGTGGGCATGGGCTGGATGAGAGACATTGGTAGGGGTGAGTGTGGGCTGGACCGGACCAGGCTTTATGGTTGAAGGTTGTGGGCATTGACTGGACCAGGCTTAGTGGTTGGGCTGGGGTGTGGACATGCACTGGACTAGGCATAGTTTTCGGGGTTGGATGTGGCATAGTCTTGACCAGGCATAGTGATCGGGTTGGGGGTTTGGGCGTGGACTGGACCAGGCATAGTGTTCTGGGTGGTGGTGTGGACATGGACTTGACCAGCGTAGTGTTGGTGGTGGGAGTGCGGACATGCATGGACCAGGCATAGTGGTCAAGGTGGAGGCACGTGGATATGCACTGGAATAGGCATAGTGGTGGGGTTGCAGTGTGGACATACACTGGACCAGGCATGGTGGTTGGGGTGAGGGTGTGGTCATGGACTGGATGAGGTATAGCAGTCAGGGTAGGGTGTGGGCATGGACTGACCCAGGCATAGTGGTCAGGGTGGGGTGTGACATGCATGGACCAGGCATCGTGGTTGGTGTGGGGTGTGGGCATGTACTGGACCAGGAACATTAGTAGGGGGGTGTGTGGACATGGACTGTTCCAGGCGGGGG